>JAJMCC010000040.1:0-64709 GCA_030584945.1 Starmerella roubikii | reverse complement strand
TGAGGAGGGCGGGTGGGCTCCTCGCCAGCCGTTCTAATGAAGGTAGCTGTTCGCAAGCCTGAAAGGACGGCTAGCCGGCCGTTCTAATGAAGGTAGCTGCAGCAAGCCTGAAAGGACGGCCATGGGGCTCTCTGCTTTGGTGGAGGGCGGTGAGGAGGGCGGGTGGGCTCCTCATCATTGGCCGTTCTAATGATGGTAGTTGTTCGCAGCAAGCCTGAAAGGACGGCTATCCGGCCGTTCTAATGATGGTGGTTGTTCGCAGCAAGCCTGAAAGGACGGCTATGGCTAGAGCGGGTGCCGCGTGGAGGGCGGTGAGGAGGGCGGGTGGGCTCGAAAATAATTCTATATAGTCTATACCAGTCTTTTTGCCTCATGCAAACAGCTGAGACAGTATTCCGCAATTTCCTCCGAAGCCGTGCTGTTCAAAATTGGCAGGGCTTTTCTGACTGATGCGCACATTGCACTCTCGTCAATAAGCCATGTACGATATTCACCCTCGAGGGTGCTAATTTCGCGAGTATTGATCATCTTCAGAATGGTCAAGACATCGTTTCTCTTAAGGGCGAACTCGAGACGGGCCTCTGTGATGCGCTGCAACATTTCACGCACCCGCGGCTCAAGTTCATACAGAGCACTGGCTTCACTCCAGAGCGACAATCTAGCCACATCTGCGAATCGCCTCGAGCATGCGTTGTTCTGAACGAGGTCCAAACTAGAGGAATTCGGAGCCCCTCCCGTAATGACGCCAGGGGACAAAGAGTCCCACAACGCGGTACCGCTAGCGATCAGATCGTCGATGTCGGCCAAATAGATGGCACGCGAGATTGTGTTCTGCTGTAGCGGAGACAGCTTCAGCTCATCGATGATGGAGTTAATTTTGCGTGCCTCTAACTCGTCCTGCAAGTACTGGCTACTGTAGCGTCGGTAGAATATAAAATTCATGAAAAGCGACAGCATAAGGAGCAGCACGACAATAGCTCTGGGAGTAAACAAGGTCCAAGCCTCTTGCCTAAAAGTATGCTTGAACCTCCGCGACATACGGAAATATGCACTGACGCACATCGGCAGCAAAAGTCTGAAGCCTATACGTGTAGGCTCGGCCTCCTGATGCTCGTTATTCTCAACCGCCACTGTTTTCACGGGCTTCACATTGCCAAAGCGTTTGATCGCCTCTTCGACACTATGCACGTTCTCAGTGGCAGTGCGCAGTTTCATGATCGAGGCTTTCAATCCCAACGACAGCGCATCCTCAACGGACTTTTCAGTCTCCTTGGGGCCCTTGTCGCCGATCCAGACGATCCTGGACCAGATCTGTAAATGACACCCACCACCAGTTGCATAAACAACGTATCTCAGAGACACGTAAAACTTATAACCAGAAGGAGTTTGCCACGGCGAGCGGCGCTCACTAACTACAAAAAGGTCTGAGCGCTGCTTCTCAATCCGTTGAACATTGAACCGGTCGTCATAGGTGATCCCGAGTCCACTAATCGACTCCCTGATCTGCCGCTCAAGACGCTTCCCTTTACGATACCACGGCGCTGGTTCACAGGTAGAGTCCATAAGGCCCTGTTCATACCCGCTGAACACCGGCGAGTGCGGGCCAAACATGACAATAAACACAGTATCGACGCTTATGGGATAAGTGTCCTGAATCAGCTTCGAGCTCATGCCACCACCCAAATTGAGAGCATCCTCTTCGCCCCGCGAGCTTTTGTCACCAATAGGTGATCCCAAGGCGTAGCTGATGAATCCAGGAATCTCACCATCTTTTGTCGTACCTTCACTGCTCGCCATATCTTGAGCAGTGATTTTGAGGCTCTGCACGAGCTTCTTTTCATGCTGGCTAAGAAGCTCGCCATGTTCAACAGAAATAAGTGCCAACGCGTCGAGCAGCTCATTGCTGCTCGGACGGTTCTTAAGCCGGCTGTTGTCTTTGACAAAATCCAGCTTCCTTCTAGCGAGAACTGACGAGTCAACAAACAATTTGAAAACAGCTTTGATCACTTCGTTGATCCCGGCCTCTGTCCCGGCATGCTCGGATTTCTGAATGGCGATTGTTAACAAGGAGTAATCGACGCCATGCTTTGTCTCGACATCCAATAGGGACTCCATTTTGTAGCAGTTCAAATAAACAAAGCCACACCAGGCTCCGTAGATGAGTAGCCGATGGCTCGTCACGTAGAGCCGAACGGGGAAGTCACCGCCACCACAATCCGTCGCTCCGCGGAGCACGCTCAGCAATATCTCATCATCGAATGGAGCTTCCTGGTCGGGCAGCTGGGCAAGAATACAACGTAGATCCATGTCCTGCATCATCAATGAGGCGGCATAGTTCTCTGGGTACCTCGGAAAGCCGAATTTGCTGTTTTTAGCACTGTGTTCTACGCTGGGCCTATTTAAAGGCAGGCCTGTTGAGCCCCACAAATTGGCCGTAATAGCGTTGCACGTAAAGCTGGGATGGAAAAAGCTATTCGCAATCACTGCTTCCAGTTGAACAGAGGTTGGCAGCGGTATGACCGATGGAACATGCATGTCAAAGTCCATGGCGCCCCGACTGGTCAGCGTACTTTCATATCGCAGACCCTTATGTGGGAGCAGATCACGGCGCATGCGTTCAATTTCCTCAACCACGCTATTAGATTCTGGTAGAATCTTCGATCTATACTCAGGAATAGCAAATGACGAATTCCACGGGTAGATTTCTTTTCTCGACCATGCTTGATTTTCTGAGTTTGACTTTTTCTCTACTGTTAGTGACCTCGAGCTGCTGTTATTCCGCTTCATAGATGGTTTGCGGTGCACCGTGGAGGTGGCTCGCGAGACTGTCATCTTCGAAGCATTTTCAAACGCCTGCTGCCAATGGTCTAATTCCCGTTGACTCGACGCCTGAACCGTTACGGCATTTCCATCATTGTCGCTCACGCGGAACAAGCAGCGCCGGTCTTTCTCATCAAGAACTACGAACTTTGCGTCCGCGGCGAAAATTTTTGTCGACTCTACAACAGCAGTCTTGTTCTCGCTGAGACTCAAAAACCCGAAAAGTCCGTGCTGCAAAAACGCCCACAAAAGTGTCCATTTGCGCGGCTGGAGCTCAACGTTCACCCAACCGAATTTTGTGGAAATCTCACTGTTCTCGCTCGATGTTTTCGCCACGTCTTGCTTGCCAAGCTGCCTCGACTGCTCGAGGAAATGGCGCCGAGTCCGCTTCAGCTTCAGCGCCAATCGGGGCAACGACTTCCGCAGCGCACTAGCCGCCGCTTGCAACCGGTGGAACTCGATATTAATGGTGACGCGTTCGTGTTCGTGGGCCAAGACGCCATTATCTGGAATCATGAAGTGCGAGCTCATTGTCTCAAGTAACGACAACGAAGTCTCCGTCTCCACCTCTGAGATCGCAATAACGAGTTTTGAGGCTGTTCTCAACAGCTTTCGCCGCGCATTGTGCATCTTCCGCACGGCCTCTCGCTGTGCTGCTCTTTCCGGGTCCTGTGGTAACTGGAACAGTTCCAAAAGGCACGAGTCATGCTCCTGAAGGGCTACTAGATAGTACTCTCGTGCGTGTCTATACTTCAAAAACACCGTTTTGCGCAGTCGCTTGACCATTGTCACGATATCGTTCGCAGTTTTGGCGGCATTAACAAAGACATCGGTCCAAAACACCTGTTCCGCCTCGGTGTAACGGCCGAAAAGCAGAGTCGTGTAATCCTGGGCGAAGATGGAGCTGTGCGTGACCCCGGGCATAAACAGCTTTATAACATCATTCACGCCATCCTTGACGCTGTTGAGTCTGTCGATCACTACAGAGTTCGCTTCCGAGAAGTTCTCGAGCCACCTGTCGAGATCTGCGAACATGACGTCCAAATACTCGGCACTCGCTCGAAAACTCGGCGTATCCTCACAGGCCTCGTTCAGCATGACGCTGAACCGGATGGCGCCGTCATCTTCGGTAGCTAGCGCATTCGCACCCAGTTCGTCGTCGAGAACTCCACCACTATGGCTGCTTTCCTCGTCCTCGTCCTCGCCGCTCTCGCTATTGTCATCCGGCCGGTAGCTCAGCGGCGTGGATTCTTTGACATTCTCGTGCCGCAGTCTCCCAGCGTCCTTGGAGAGCTCAAATCTAATTTGACTATTCTCACTCGGTGAGAACGACGGACGATGACTCGATTTTCCCGGAGTTGTGAGCAAGACACCATTGTGCGGAGTATTGGGCAAGTCTTGCTTCACCGGCGTGCTGCTCAGCGAGCCTGAGCTCGAATTAGAGACATTCGCTCCATGTGTCTTATCGTGCTTGTGGCCGAGCTTGAACGAGAAAATGCGATGCTTCTTTTTCGGACGCTCGGCTCTTTGCTCGGCATTCTGCTCATCACCGTCATCAGAGGTCTGTTCACCTTTCCCGCTGCTTCTACTAGTGTCACCTTTGATGGATCCACTGGTTTGCTCGCTTTTTGGCACGCTCTTTAGCGAGTTGGTACCCATTGCTCAAAGTGAATTGCGTGTGGCTGTGATTCAATCAGTTTGGCGAGGTATTATATATGACCAGATCGACATCACCTACGACCTTGCCCTTAAAGGCCGTTCGTCCTTGCCTCGGTAATGCATGTGAGAGATGTTTCTAGCCGTAGATTTCGACGCATATTACTGCGCTGTTGAACAGAAAATCGATCCAAGCTTAAAAGGCCAGCCCTTTTGTGTCGTGCAAAAGAACTGTGTTGCTACACTAAGCTACGAGGCTCGTGCACTTGGAATTCGCAAGTTGAGCAATGCTGATTGGGTGCTCAAGAACTATCCGTACGTGAGACTCGTGAATGGCGAGAACTTGTCGAAATACCGACGGGCTGGAACGGCAATTTTTGAAGCGTTAAAGCAAATAACTGGTCAAGAAAGCGTGGAACGGCTTGGCTTGGAAGAGTTCCGGTTTGATCTCACAGGCCAGATAGCAGCCGAGCAGCGGAAGTTTCCGCGACAGCTCGCGCATTGGGTGCAGAATGAGGAATTCATGGATGAAGTAGGCGGCTACGGCGCAGATTTGCAGATCGGCGGTTACAAAGCCCATTTCCCGGACTTCTATTTCCGGTTTGATGGCCAAACGTGGCCGACGGGACACAACAATATTCAGGATTGCCCGCTAAGCGCATACATTGCTGGACATATGGCTACTTACGTCAGAGATAAAATATGGCTCGAATTGGGCTACTCGTGCTCAATTGGTGTGGCCAGTTCGAAAAACCTGGCTAAAATGGCCTGCGGCCAGCACAAACCTCACAGAGTCACCGTACTTTTGCCGGGACACGAGCCAGAGTTTCTGAAAACTCAACCCATTCGCAAAGTCCCCGGACTCGGCCGTGCATGTCAGGAACTTTTGGGTGGCGGCGACAGGTTTGTCGAGGATGTGTTGAGTGAGTACACGGAGCAGGCGTTCGTAGCGACACTGACCCCCGCCATTGGCGCCCACGCTCCGGCTCTCTACTCTTTGTTGATTGGCGAAGATGCCGATGGCCACGAAATCAAAGGATATATTCGACCACAGCAGATCAGTATGGAGGAATCCGCATGCTACAACGTGAACGAGACCAAACGGCTTTCTGAGCAGGTCATCGAGCAGGCGGCAGTAGACTGGTATAACGATGACACGGAATCGTGGGACTTCGTGCCGAAGACGGCCGTCGTCGTCGGTGACGGGAAGTCGCGGTCGGCGCCTTTTACATGGGCCCGAAATGACAGTACAGAAGCAATCAGTATGCGGCTGGCCGCACTGGCTTTAAAATTAGCCCGCGAGCTGGATTCTAGTCCGCGCGTGCTGAATGTCGGGATCAGGATATAGAGGGTGCCAGCGAATCAAGACCGAGAAATTGATTGCAAAAGATCTGATAGGCTTGCTGGAACGGATATGTTACAAGCATTTAAAAATAAGAAATACATAAATTATTAGCTCAGATGGGAGAGCCCTGCGAGGATAGATTCGACGTTGAGCGCATGTGGTTATCTTGGAGTAGGGACTCGGCGTCCGCCTCGTCGTCGTCCTCGTCGTCGTCCTCGTCGTCCGAGGTGCTGCTTTCGCGCTCGCCTATTCTTGTAGCCGTTGTGTCGTCTTCTTCTTCGTCGTCCTCGTCATCGTCTTCGTCTGGGTACCCGCCCAGCTTGTGAACTACTTTATCGACGATCTCATTCCAAGGCATCATGCCGCCCATGCCAATGCCGCCCGTCGACCCCGCGACCTTTTCCGTTGGCCTCAGGATCTCGATCCATTTCATCTCCTCCCGAATGAGCTGTAGCTGCCGCTTCGTCGCCGGGTGATTGTACGCGTACGTGACCATGGCCGGCGCGATGAGGATCGGGTACTGCGTGTTCCACGCGCGCACGACGTTCGTCAGCAGGTTGTCGCAGAGCCCCATCGCGATTTTGCCCAGCGTGTTCGCGCTCAGCGGCGCAATCAGCAGAATGTCGGCCCAGCGCCGCAGCTCGATGTGGATGATTGGGTCGTTGCGCCCGTGCCATGTGTCCCACTCATCACTGTCGTGCCACACATGGATGTTGTGATGCGCCAGTTTCTCTCGGAAGGAGGCCTGTGCTGGCTGGGTTCCCGTGGCGGCGGCGGGTCCGGTAGTGGGTCCAGTTTGTGCTGCGGCGGGTCCCGCGGCGGGGGCAGCCGGCCCAGCCGCGGGAGCAGCAGTCTGTGCAGCAGCTTGTCCGGCAGCAGATCCGGCCGCGGGCGCAGCAGTTTGTCCTGCCGTTTGTCCTGCTTGTCCTGCGGACCCAGCAGCTTGTCCAGACCCAGCAGCTTGTCCAGCAGGCTGGCTCCCCGGCCCCGCAGGATGCTTGGCCAGCGCCGTGACCAGCTTCTCCACAGCGGGCGTCACAATGAGCTGGAAGGACACGCGCTCGCCGTAGATCGACTTCAGCTTCGCGATGATCGGCTTCACGCACGACACGTGCATGGAGCCCGTGACGCCGATGAGAATGTGGAGTTTGCCGTCGTCCATCGGGATGCGCGGGTCGCTCGGCTGCTTTGCGACGGCGCGGCCCGTGTGCGTCGCGCGCTCCTCGGCGATCGGCGGCGACGCGACCCGCGAGCTCGGCGGCTCGTTCTGCGTGCTTGCCGGCCCCGCGAGCATCGACGGCAGAGGCGCCGTCTGGGACGCGGCCGCCGACGGCTGCTGCGGCTGCTGCGCGAAGGCCGGCTGCTGCGGCTGCTGCGGCGCAGTTGCGTGCGCGTGCGGAGAGACTGGGGCGTTCTGCGCCTCGGCCTGGGCCTGGGCGAGATTCGTAGAGGAGATGTCGCTGCGCAGCTTAGCGGCCGCCGCCGACGCGCTCGCCATCGTCGACGACGCGCCGGATTTCATGGCGGTGCCGAGATGGAAATTGGCGAGCCGGTCGCTCTGGCCCGGGATGCTGACGGTGCTGCTCATCGCGCTGCTCGCGAGCGACGAGGACTGCAAGGTCTCTGGGGACGCGCGGTGTGGCAAAACGGACTCGACGAAGTGAGGGTGCACGGCCGCCATTTGTGCCTTGTTTGCAGCCTCGTCCTTCACGAGGATCGAGTTTTTGCGGGCCGGCAAAGACTCTTCTGCGGGAGTTCCTTCAGACATTCCACTCACAACACCGAGATCTGCTGTGTCTTTTTTCTAGGCGTGTGTGTGGTTTTGCCGCTGAGGGGGGTTCCAATGGCCACGCTGCTCAGGCGCCCTTACCCGGAGAACGTCAGCCAGTTTCGGAAAAACATAAGACGTCATCGTGCAACAACGTCTATATAGTGGATATGTATATGCGACGCGCAGAAGCGACGCCGGTCGCAAATTCACTGCCGTCTCTGCCATTGCGCGTCAGCGGTGTGAAACCTTGTTCTGCGGCGTGAAACTTCGTTCTGTGGCGCCGCAGACCTGCGACTCGACGGCGCAATCTGCGGAATGAGATCCGTGCCGCCACCGAATCACGACGCTCGCCGAGCACTGGGCCCGCTCTGCCGCGCACGCTGTCTATTGCTCTATTAGATAAGGTCATATATTGTAGCATTCTAGGCTGGCAGATGCCCTCGTTCTTTTGCACTTTCTTTCGCTTTTATCTCCATCTCCCTTTCGCTCTCAGACTTCACGCCCTTTTTCCGCTGCCGCTCCTCGTACTCGGCACGGTTGTCGAGCACGCGCCGGATGATCGTGTCGGTGCTGAGCGCCGCGTACTTCCCGGGCGGCACTTCGAGCAGTCTCGAGTGCTCGCGCGCCCACGGGATAAGCTTATTAGACGCCGGCGGCGCCGTCGGTCCGCGCGCGACTTTAGCGACCTTCATCTGGAGAGCGTTCTCGATCTCCTCGATCCGTTGCGCGCCGTCGGTCGCGTACGGCACCTGTAAAATCACGCCGTCGACGTACCGGCACTGCAAAAGGCACAAGGCCCGTTCGAATGTGTTCATTATCGGCCGGCCGTCCCCGAGCGCCTTGTTCACGACCGCGTCGCTCCGCAGCCCAACAACGACCTTGCCATGCTTCGAGCATTGCTGCAAAAACTCGATGTGTCCCGGGTGGAACAGGTCGAAGGTCCCCTCGGTATAGACTATCTCGGGCGCGTGCCATGCAAACGGAACAAACACCTCGAAATCCGCAGCATAGTCAAGCACTCCCGCGTACGGGTGCCTTGCGTCGGGGCCCTTTGCGTACATCTGGAACCGGCGTTGCGCGTCGGCGCTTCTTAGAAACGCCGGGCTGCACTCGCGGTGGTGGGCCGTCGTGTGGGTCAGCATGCGATTGATGAGGTCTGTTGTCGAAATGTTTGGCGTGCGCTCGAAAACTATGAACCTGCCCGCATCCTTCGCCTCCTGGTAGCAGTCCTGGCCATTCGCGTCCGTCGTGATGTCGTCTCCGTGCGCGACGTACTCACAATTATGCGCGTCCATCACCGCGAACTGCGTGACGTACGGCGCGTCGGTAACGACCTCGCTCGTCCAGCGGCACGCCTCGACCGCGAACGCGCGCTCGTCGAGATGCATCACGACGGGGCCCTTGTTCGCGAGAATCTCCTCGTCGGTGTGCACACCCACAACGAGCGCATCTCCGAGTTTACGCGCCTGATTCAGCGCGCCGGCGTGGCCATGATGGAAAAAATCAAAACAGCCGTCGACCCAGATGCGGTTCATGGCAGACCAGATGCGGGTAGGGCGGACGGGGTATGTGCATGCGGCACGGCATTTCGCATGTGAGTGCGCCAAGATTGCGCCTCGGTCCGCGAGTGTTTTTTGTCTATTGCCTGATTTCTGGGGCAGTGGCGCAAGCCGGCGATCGATGGATCACGTCGAGTTGTAATGAAGCGTGTTCTGGACGCATGCGTTAGATGAGATTGTGCCTAGTCGCACTGGTTGAGGTATTCTGAGTAAAGTTGTGGAGCTTTTGAGCAAAAGCACTATTAAGGGCGGCGGTCCTGAAAATGTAAGATTTGGTCCTTTAATGCTATGTACATCAACTAATGTGTCAACTAATTGGGGTGTGTCAACTAATTGGGGCGATGTGCTTGAAGAGCGCTTAATTTATGCCGCAGATCAGATCCTCGAAATACGCATAAAAAGGGATCAAAATTCATTAGGATCGACGTTATCCGCCGAAAACATCACTCTGCCTGCCTCTATGAGCTGCTCTCCTTAGATCTGTCCCATCCTACTTCGCGCCCGGGAAAGGGTTTACACACCATGGCGAAGAGAGTACGTGCTGCTGATCCGGACGAAGAGTACCGCACGAAGGACGAGGTCGAGGAGGACGAGGACTTGGAGGAAGAAGAAGGTGAGGAGGAGCTAGGCGACGACGATGACGACGAAGAAATCGAGGAAGAGGACGTCGAAGAGGACGATGACGACGACGAAGAGGAGGCTGACGGCGACGATGCTGAGGAAGTCCAAGAAGAACAGCCCGTGAAGCGCCGACGAGGCCGGCCTCCTGGATCAGGGAAGAAACGGGGCGCCAAACCGGGTCGGTTCCAGCCCTTGCAGGTGCCGCTTCAGGAGAACGGCAAGCCGTACGCGATAGTGAACGACGAGCTGGATCTGCCCGAAGACGAGGAGGGCGAAAAGAAGATCGACAAACTCGGGTTCCTGAAGGGCTCGCGTGAGTTCCGGCTGCGCACGTTCACGATTCTCGGCAAAGGCTCGCGCCAGTATATGCTGGCCACGGAGCCGGCCCGCTGCATCGGGTTCCGGGATTCGTACCTGCTCTTCCAGCGGCACCGGATGCTGCTCAAAGTCCAACTCGGCGACGACGAGAAGTTCGACTTGATCGACCGCGGCCTCATTCCCCACTCCTATAAGGGCCGGACGCTGGGCGCCGTGACGGCGCGGTCCGTGTTCCGCGAGTTCGGCGCGCGCGTCATTGTGGGCGGCCACCGCGTCGTCGACGACTACTACGAGGCGGAGGCCATCAGCGAGGGCCACACGGCCGACGAGCTCGCCGACCCCGAAGACAAACTCCCTGCAGAGGGCAACCCGTACGACAAAAATCAGTACTGCGCATGGTACAACGCCCCGCAGCCGGACTCGGCGGCGATATACGAAAACAATCTGAAATCTGTGCTGAAGCAGCAGAACGAAGCCGTGTCTCCGAATGGCTCGGGGGAGGCTCGCCGCGACGAGAGCGAGGATGCGAACGCTCAGCAGTCAGGCAACGCTGCGCCGGACAGCGAGCTCTGGGAGACGAGTCTGCAATCGACGGCGAACTTCAACCGGTTTCTTAATAAGGGCCGCGCCGGCGCCATGGCGGCTGCGCGCTACACCATGGGCGCCGAGGGCCCGGAGGGCGGCATTGTAGACCCGCACACAGGCGTGCGGTTCGTGCCGAGCTCGACGCAGTCGACGCGCGCGCGCACGGACCGCGTATCCAAGAAGGCGCCGCGCGGGGCCGTCATGTTCACCACCGTCATGAACGCGCATACAGTGGGCACAAAGCTCGGGTCCATCAGCCCCGCTGTTTATGCCGATGCGGACGACGCAACGAAAATGGCGATTGCTGAGCAGATTAGAAAAGAGTCCGTGCTCTAGCACTTACTCGGTGGGTAAAATATGTATAGTAGGTAGGCAGGATAGCGCTCGACGATGCAACTTAATCTATGAGCCACGCTCAAACTGTGTCTAGCGAAACGCCACATTCGCGCGGTGTATGTCTATTGTCGTTTCCCAAACGACATCCCTTACGTCGACGGCCTCCTGTACGGCGCGCTCGGCCGACGCGCGCACACGGCGCTCGTCCTCGACACTGCCCGTCATGTCGATGCGCATGGTCGCAAGCCACAGATCGTGGTGCACCTGCCACAGGCTGACAGCATCGACCTTCGCAACGCTCGGGTCGCTCGTTACGAGCTCGCGAATGCTCGCGCTGCGGTCCTCGCCGCCGTAGGACATGGCCAGCATGCCTCCAAACAGCTTCGACGAAGAGTAACCGAGATACGCCATGGTCGCGACAATTGCCGGCTGCATGACCGTGTCGACAATCGCTGAAAGCCGCGCTGTAAACAGCGGGATCACGAGCACAACAGCCGCAAACACGAGCGTGCTGAGGCCTAGCACATTCTGGGTGCCGCCGCTCCACACAGACGGTGCCGTTGTGAGCACGGCTAATGACGTTAGAATGTAATGCGCGCGCCAGTTCTCGTCTCCAGGATGGTCATGGTGGTGGTGGTGCTCGCCGCCGAGCTCTTGCACGATATGGGAAACCACATCGCTCGCAATGAACAGCAGCACGACCGAGAGGCCGAAGGCAACGAGCACCTCGACGCGCTTCAAAGCAAATGGCAGCCGCAAACTGCTCCGGTTCCAGACTTCGAAGTTCGCGAGAATCGCAACAAGGGCAACCGTGGTGCTGACGACGGTCTCGTATGCAAGCAAGTGGGCGAGCAGCGCCATCGAGTGGACGGGGCTTCCCAGGGAGTAGCAGCCGAGCGTCACGCAGAGCTTCAGCGCGCACCACGCGAGCTGCTGCGCCTGCGGCGTAGTGACGCTCTGCCAATATTCCGCCCAGTTCGGCACGGCCAGCGACACGGGCAGGGCCAATGGGGCGCGCTCTTCGGGCTCTTGGAAGAAATTCATCGACACGCTGCTGTGCTTGTAGTGATGGCCCCGCCGCTGGCTTGCTCCAGTGCGCGCGCCACCTGCGCGGCGGCCCGAATTCGGTGTCACGTAGGTGCTCGTGAACTTGAACGGATTCGGCTTATCGCCCTCCGGCTCGGGACCTAATGCTGATCCACTTACTGATCGAATTGTTTCCAATGAAGGAACCTGTAGGTGCCTCATAGGGGATCTCGCGCGCGTCGGAGACGCCGAGACCGGAGAACTCGAGTCGGAGTACGGTGAGAGTCTTGGATAGCCCAGATCGCCCTGTTCTTGATTTGCCGAATTCCGGCGGTTTTGCCAGGCCGCCGGAGATCCTGGTGGCGCGAGCTGGCCTAATTCAATGGCCATGCCGGCATTCCATGAGCTCCGCTTCACCGTGCTCGTTGGTGGAGTCTCGCTGGCTGCCTGAAAGGGCGTCCACTCAGGCATTGAGGTTGGGTAACTACGCGTCGCGAGGCTATTAAATGAGTACCCACGAAGGTACGTAGAAATGTTATTTCAACTCAGATTCTTTTAGTTGAGTGGCTTGAAATGACTCAAATCCGCGGAAAGAGGACAGTGTTCGTGAGATATACCACCTAAGCCAGTTTGTCTATTTTTGGCAACACGGCTTGGCCTAGTCAATGCATAAATGCCATGTTCATTATTTAATTAGGATTGGTCTATATTCTGTCCATTGCACTTACATCATATAGAGCCCGCCGCCGCGCTCGTTGAGCGTTGACGCGAGTCCCTGCAGCGCCAGGCTTTCCGAATTCCAGCCCAAAAGCAGGCTCACGCCAACGCGGCGCAGATTTCTGAGCTCATCTGTGGCCATAAGCACATGGCCGGGCTTGATCTTCTCCGAATGGCCCATCAACCCAGAGGAAAGGATGAGCAGCTGGCGCAAAGGGTGGTCTGGAGGTATGAGATCGGCATCGATGGCCGCTTGCGAAATGTAGTCAATACTGACTTGCCAAACTCGCAGATTCGGACACTGCATTAGCACGCAGTCGGCGGCGGTTGCGTCGAGGTATGGCACCGGGTAGACGAGCGACAGCTTCGTGAGCTGCGGGCCCACTTTCTCGAGGAGTTTGTTTAGGGACTGTGTGGTCAAATGGGGGCAATTGGATATACTGAGCGACGTCAACGATTTCGGGAAAACGGTCTGCTCCAAGAATGTCGACGGGAACCCGCCGCTCAGTCCGAGCTGCCGGAGGTTCGGCGCCCATTCAATGGCCGTGTTGTCGTCGCACTTGATGGAGGATCGGGGAAAATGCAGGACCTCGAGCTCATGAAATTTCTGAATCGTTGTGAAGAGGTGCGCCAAATCCAGCGTTTCGGAAACGAGCCCCAAATCGAGGTACCGCAGTCGCTCGCACGCTGCGAGCGAGATCATCGGCGAGTACCCAAAATGCGATTGCGGCGCGACAAACACCTCTAATTTCGGCGAGCAGCGGCGCAGCAGCCGCGAGACCATCGAGTTTTTCCCGACTTGCGAGATTGTTGATAGATCCAGCGCACGCACGTTGGCTGCTAGGCTGCGGTCCTCGGTGATGGCCTGCACAAACAACGGGAAATTGGGCGCCTTGAGCTGCGGCTCGGCATAGACATGGCGCAGGGCGACGCCATACCAGCGTTTACTCACCAAAAGCAGCGAGACGCTGGGCTCGCAGAAGGAGCAGATCAGATCAATGAGCTCGAGTGGGAGGTCCGCGAAATGGCCTGCCGATTCGTCTGGGTCCGTTTTCGGTGTAAGCGTAGGCGACAGTGTAGGCGACTGCGGCGGTGAGTCCGACGGCGACTCTAGAGGCTCTGGCGACTGAATTGCGTTCCGCTCGGCCGTGCCGACAATGCGGCGGTACGGTGGCCGCGTTTTCTGGGGCCTGCGTTTACCGACCATTCATTACGCGGAACCGGTATGACACAAATTATTCAACCCTCTGATCCACCTTTTCCTACCTTTTTTACCACGATTTGGTGTTGTAAATCAAGACCAGGCCGACGTCTATTTCAGCAGCTGCGATTCAGATCAAGACAAGCAATGTCTCAAAGACCCACGAACCAAGAATTTTCGCGTGAGGATTTCGACAGCGTCCTCCGTGGCCGGTTTTTCTACGCGCCGTCCTTTGACATTTACGGCGGTGTCTCTGGCCTCTACGACTACGGCCCCGCGGGATGCTCCTTGCAGGCCAACATGCTCGATGTGTGGAAGAAGCACTTCATTCTCGAGGAGGATATGCTGGAAGTCGACTGCACGGCGCTGACGCCCGCCGAGGTCCTGAAGACCAGCGGCCACGTCGACAAGTTCAGCGACTGGATGTGCAAGGACCCGGCAACGGGCGAGATTTTCCGTGCCGACCACCTCGTTGAAGAGGTCTTGGAGGCTCGTTTGAAGGGCGACAAAGAGGCGCGCGGGATTGCGAGTTTGAGCCTCGACGACGACGCGGACAAGAAGAAGCGCAAGAAGAAGGTCAAGGAGATCAAGGCCGTGAAGCTCGACGACGCCGTGATCAAGGAGTACGAGGAAGTCCTTGCCATGATCGACAATTTCGATGGCCCCGAGCTCGGCAAGGTTATTGCGAAGTACGATATCCGCAACCCGGCCACGAACGGCGCGCTCGAGCCGCCGATCGCCTTCAACCTCATGTTCGAGACCCAGATCGGCCCGAGCGGCCAGCTGAAGGGGTACTTGCGCCCCGAAACCGCGCAGGGCCAGTTCCTGAACTTCAACAAGCTGCTCGACTACAACAACCTGAAGATGCCGTTTGCGTCGGCGTCGATCGGCAAAAGTTTCCGTAACGAGATCTCGCCGCGCGCCGGGCTGCTGCGTGTGCGCGAGTTCTTGATGGCCGAAATCGAGCATTTCGTCGACCCGCTCGACAAACGCCATCCGCGGTTCGAGGAAGTGGCCGACGTCGTCATCAGCGCTCTGCCGCGCGAAGTGCAGGAGTCTGGCTCGACCGAGATTACGCGCATCAGCCTCGGCGAGGCCGTAAAGTCTGGAATGATCGACAACGAGACGCTGGGCTACTTTATGGGCCGCATTCAGAAATTCATGGACATCATTGGAATCGATGAAAAGCGGATGCGCTTCCGCCAGCACATGGGCAACGAAATGGCCCACTACGCCGCGGACTGCTGGGACTGTGAGCTGCATACATCCTATGGCTGGATCGAGTGTGTCGGCACGGCCGACCGCAGCGCTTACGATTTGACCGTCCATTCAGCGCGCACGAACGAGAAATTGGTCGTTCGCGAGAAGCTGGAGCAGCCCGTCACTGTGGAGCGCTGGGAGGTCGAGATCGCGAAGAAAAAGTTCGGGCCGAAGTTCCGCAAGGACGCGGGCAAAGTGACGCAGTGGCTCGAGTCACAGACCGAGTGTGAGCTCGAGAACTTGGCTAAGGAGCTCGAGGCGAATGGCAAGATTGTCGCGAAGATCGACGGCGAGGTGTTCGAGGTCGAGGCCGACTTGCTGCAGATCGCGAAGGTCAAGCGGACGGAACACGTGCGTGAGTACACGCCGCAGGTCATCGAGCCGTCGTTCGGCGTGGGCCGCTGTCTGTACGCGTTGATGGAGCACTCTTTCTGGGCCCGCCCTGAAGATCCGAGCCGGAAAGTGCTGTCGTTCAAGCCGGCGGTTGCTCCGACTAAGGTGCTGGTTGTGCCGCTGTCGACGAACTCGCAGTTCACGCCGTTTATCAAGCAGCTCACGCGCAAGCTGCGGTCCGCCGGCATCAGCACGAAGGTGGACGACTCGTCGGCGTCCATTGGCAAGAGGTACGCGCGCAATGACGAGCTCGGCACGCCGTTTGGACTCACCATTGATTTCCAGACGGTCGCTGATAACACAATCACGTTGAGAGAGCGTGACTCCACGCAGCAGAAGCGCGGGCCTATTGACGACGTGATCAAGTCGCTTGAGGCGATGGTAAAGGGCGTCGACTGGGCTGAAGCTACCAAGGATCTCAAGGATTTCGAGGGACAGGAAATCGCCTAGCTATAGTACATAGAATACAAGAATATTCAGGCAAGCGTGTTAGTACATAAATACGAGAATATTCAGTGTGGTTTAGCACCTACTTATTTTTTCCTCCTTCCGTAGGGTAGAATTATGGCGTCCATCTCAGAACTGAGTTTGGAGGCCAATTCTTACTCTTTCAGTCCCCAGGTCTCGTTCCCATCGTGGCTGCATGTCTGTCAGACACTTCTGCGTGAATCGCGGATCTACGATACCGAGGATCAGGACCTCGAGCGCGCCTACGTGCTGTATTTACGATTTGCTGATTTAGTGCTTAACAAACTGCGCACGCATCCGGACTTTCTGAAATACAAAACGCAGTATGCTCGAGTATACAAGGAACTTCCCAGGGCAATTGAGCGATCAGAGCAGCTAAAAGATCGGATCTTGGCCCGCCGTGAACTCAAGAGGAAGGCCGCACCCGCTCAAGAGGCCCCGAAGCAACACACTTTGTCTCTTGAAGAGGAGCTTGATTACTATGCCACAGTCGACGATCCGCAGCTACAATTCGACCCGACGTCGCTACCGCGCATTGCGAAAAGCCGGCCGACGGCAAAACCGGTGCTTGTGGACCAACCTCAGTATCCCGCGTTGCATTTGCCACAGAGCCCGGCAGGCCCTCTGTCAGTTAAACCGACGGCGTTCCCGAGCAAATACTCAAATGAGCGCGGAGAAGCGTTGAGACAGGTATTTGTGCCCAAAAACTTACGGTCTGAATTCCTGCGCATCGCGAAACCAAACACCGACGCTAATTTAGAGACGTGTGCAATGCTCTGTGGGAAGCTTGAGCGCAATGCGTTCTTTGTCACGGACCTTGTCGTTCCACACCAAACGTCGACGTCGGACACCTGTGCGACCACTAATGAGGAGGAACTGTTCGAGTACGTCGACACACGCGATTTGTTTCTTGTGGGCTGGATCCACACGCACCCGTCGCAGACCTGCTTCATGTCGAGTGTCGATTTGCACACACATGCATCATACCAGCTCATGCTCCCCGAGGCAGTGGCCATCGTATGCTCACCTTCGCACACACCATCATGGGCTGCGTTCCGGCTCACAGACCCGCCGGGGATCCCAGTCATCCGGGCGTGCAGAAAAACGGAGTTCCATCCGCATGAAAACCAAGACTCGCTATATAAGTCGGCGTCGAATTCGGGGCACTATAGCGAAATCGACGCTAAACTCGTTACAAAGGACCTTCGTAAATAAAAAATCTGATCTACTACACATATGCGAACTACGTGAACACCTTGATAACCCCGACTTCGTCGGCGCTGATCGCGAGATCGCGGCCACTGCTCAACTCGAGCAGCAGAACTCGCGAAATGTTCCCGCGATGATTGCGGCTGATGTCGCGGTCCTGCAGCTCAATCAACGCCGTTCGGGGTAGCCGCTCGTGCGATTCGATCGGTCCTGCCGTTTCGTACGTGTACTTCACGGCAGACCCGGCCTTCCCCATGTAGTTCAGCTTGGCCGAGTTGTATCGCGTGCCGCTGATTGCGGCAGAAAGGTGCGGGCTGCGGAGGTTCCACAGCCGCAGGATCTTGTCGGTACCACCGGTTAGCAAGTGACAGGTCCCTGGTCGCGTTGACCCGCACATAGACGTCACGAGCGGTTTATCTGTGCGTGCATACGTTTCCATGATATTCCACGCCGCAAATTTATCCGGCAGCGACTGCTGAGTTGCCGGTACGGCATGGAGAGAAGGCAGCTTATCTCCATCGCCACTCAGGGGGACCAAGAGCTCGCGGCATTCGGCCTTCTGCACATCCCACACAGACACAAGGTTGCGCGTGAACCCACCACTCGCACATATCCATAACGGCTCCGTTGGATGCGGTTCGAGCGCGACAATTGGGTGTAAATCGCCGATTCCCCAGGAGTTCACGCGCAGCGCGAACCGCAGGTCGAAGAGCTCGATCATGCCATGCGACATTCCAACAGCCACCCAATCACCCGCGGGGTCCCATGACCAACACAGGGCTGTTCCGTGCTCGCGCGGACACTCGATCTTATTCACGACTTCGAGATTCTCCAGCTGGATCTCACAAATCGTACCGGTTGACTGCAGGATCCAAATCGTTTCTCTGGAGCCGGATAGATGCTGCGTCGTGGTATGTACACCGACAGCGTGGCCGTCTCCGTCCAACTTCAGCTTCGTGATCTCGGAGATCCCCTCAACACTGATAACTGTCCCGCTGCTGAACTCCGGGTTCGATGCGGGTGTGCAGTCTAAGAAGAACAGATGGCTATTGCGTGTGCCAATAGCCATGATCCAAGAGTCTCCCAGAAAGGAGCCTGTCGTGATGGCGTCGTTTTCCAAGGTCAATTGGGCCAGTGGCTTTGCCGAGCCCTTTAACAGCTGCCTTGCATCCCATAATTTCAGAACGCCGTCGTCAGCGCCGGTAGCAAAAAGGCGGTTATTGTGGTGTTTAAAGAGTACGCCAATCGCGCCTCTATGAGCCTTCATCGAGTTGACAATGATCGACGGCGGCATTCTACGTGAAAGCTCGGCCGATTTCGGGGCCTGCTCCACAGTCGGCTTGTTCGAGACCCAGCGCGAGTCAATGAGCAACTCAGCGTCTTTGTTCACTTCGTCCCTGGTCACGCTAACGCTTTCGAAGTACTCTTCTAGCCCGAGTGGGACGGGTCCGCCCCTCCAGCTGGCTAGGTGATCTGGAGCAGTCAACCGGCCGTTTTCATCCGTTTGCGCAGCTTTCTCGTCGCTAGTCTTGATGTGATCCACGGCCTCGAGCCCAGACGGCACGCTTTGCGTTTGCGGCATCAGGCTCAGCTGCCACAAGTAGTCGCGGAACGCTAGCAGTTGCCACAAATCCCCGTTATTGAAACCAACCTCTCTGAGCCTCGCGAGCCAGTTACCGTCCTCCTTCGAGAAGGTCACGGTGCCGCTCCCCGCAGAGGAAGACGACGGAGTCGATGACGATACCGACAGTGATGTTGGCGCCCAAAAGGTAGACTTAGACGCCTGGCTAGCCCACATCAGCGCCAGAGAATAGACGCTCTGCGAGATAGGCGGCCGCAGCGACTCTGTAATGGCGCTAGCATCCGTGTAGTCGATGGCATCGTTGACCATATACGGCGTCAGCAGCGGCCGTAGAAGACAGTATATTTGCGCCTTCGAAAGCTGCTTGGCGGCATTGGCTACAAGCAGCAGCGTCTGTGTGCGAATGTATACGTTTGGGTGGATGAGAAACTTTGCGCAGGCGGGGACCACGAGCCCCAGTAACGGCTTTAGCCGGATTAGCCCGACTTCAATCATCGCAGAAATGCACTGCACCACTAGTGCCGTGATGTCTTCGCGCAGATCGCACAGACTCTGAACAAGCAGCGGGATCATGTACTGCTCAATACTGGCGAGCCCGACAAGAGGCGCGACTTTCGCAATGAACCGAAACAAGTCCATGCGCACGAACGGGTCTTTGTCGTTCAGGTACGTGATGGCATGCGACAGAATGATATCGTTTGCGCCCTGTTTGCGGAGGACGATGCATAGCTCGGTGGCATTCTCGAGCAAGCACCGCCTAACAACGCCGACTTTGTCCACGAGTAAGAATCTCGTCGAGTCGTCAATGATTCCGACTACAGACTCCCACGACTCGCATTTGACCGCTGATTGCGCGAGCTGTGCCAGACAGCACGCGTACATGGCGCGGACCTGCACCTCGGAGTTCGAAATCGCCTGCGAAATTCGCGGGAACAGGTACGCGGTATAGACCTTGGCATTGAGCGGCGAGAACTCGGTCACCATGCCCATCAGATGCGTTATGAGCGGCAAGGCGCATGCCTTGACCGCAGGTTCGGGGTCGCGGAGCAGCTGCACGAGATGAGGGAGGCATCTATCCAGCTTGATGTCATCAGGCACAAACTCGGCAAGAACTAGGACGATTCGGGCCGCTCGAAGCCGCGACTCAACTGTGGATGTCGATGTTAGCGCTGAGCAAATGAAGGACAGCACAATGAGCATTCCGCTGGGAATTCCCGTGAGGTCGCGGCGTCTCGGGACCCACCAGCAGTGCGGCAGCGTGACGATCACCGGGAGTGGCGACGCCGCCGAATCGGCGGCCGTGTTGCGCTCGACCGAGTTCTTGCCGAGACCCAACGTCTGGTCCATGATCTCCGACTCGAAATGCGACCACAAATGCTCGACCATCTCGTCCGAATTCGTGGCCCCGGCCGACCCGCTAAAGGGAACAAACAGGTTCCAGAGGGTGTCGAAGTATTCGGGGAACACGGAGCCGTGGAATTTGGTCAAGCACTCTTCAGCAGTGAGCCGCTGCGCGGGATCCACATTCACCATCGCCATAACGAGGTCCTGGACATCCTTGTCACCAATCGCCTCCAAGGGAGGCGCGAACTCGCTCTTCCGGTATTTGAACAGATCCGCGAGCGTGAACAACGGCTGGTCGAGGAACATCTCCGCAATCACGCAGCCAGCCGCGTACACGTCCATTGCGCCATTCAGCGTATCCGGCCCATCACTGCTGAATCTCTCCGGTGCGACGTAGCAAGCGCGGCGTTGCGACACGTCGAAGTAGAACAAGAACTGCGCTGTGTCGGTTTCCGGAAGCTTCACCGGTTTAAAGGGCGCGAAATCAACCAGATAGAGCCATTTCCAGCTGCCCACAAGTACGTTTTCACACTTGATGTCGCCGTGGAAGATGTTGTGCTCATGGCACGACTTTAACGCGCGCAGCAGTTGGTACGCAATCCACTTCTTCTCCACGGGCTCGAGAAACGGACGCGTCGAAACACGGTCGTAAAGATTGTGTTTGATGCACTGTCGTACCAAGTACCCCGCGCGCTCCGTCTCAACAATACGGCCGTATCCAATGGCATTTGGGAACTCGTTCAGAGGTCCGAGGTCGTGGCGAAGGCTCTCGCTGATCGCAGCGACTTCCTTCTTCACGGGTCCGATATCGATTTGTGCAGTGTTTGGTTTGATGAAGACTTTGACAACGACCATGCCGTCGCGATGCAATGCCTTCACCGTCTTGAGAAAACGCGACTTGCCCAGATCACTGACGTAGGTCAAATCGCCGAGCTCGGCGACGTACGCGTCAATAGGCACAGTCGCAGTCGGTGCCACTGTCGACAGCTGCGCTCCCATGGACTAATTGAGCACCTGTTTTCGGGATTTCTCTCTTCTCCACAGTCTGGGTTGCGAACCCACCGCCATCGTGGCGACGGCGTTACCACGCAGTTTCGGAGTCCAAATGCAGTTCGAGCTGCGGAATCTCTCGGTTTATAGGTCATATCATTTCTATTCATCTATGTAGCTGACACTGGCATCAGCATATGCTCTAGTCGTCTCTAATTGGCCGCGCTCAAGTGCGTCCGAAGGCCTCAGCGACTCTTCCTGTGTTCGGCTTAGCCTGGCGCTCGCCAATTCCATTGGATGGCGGCCGCCGGAGAGGGGTCTCTACCTCCGTCTCGACCTGACCATCAGGCGTGTCGTAATACACAGTGTCGCCTACACGGCCCAGTTCCCGGCGTGACATGCCGCTGCGCATCTTGTCATAACTGAACTCGTTATCGAATCTGTCGAGCAGCCGCTGGCGATGCTGCAAAAACCGCGCAATTCTGTCTGAGGGCGAATTTGCAAACGCGTTGCCCCCGGTAATGCCGCGCGCCGCGGCAAGCTGCGCCGCGACCCTCTCCGTCTCGGCGTTAGAAATCTCCGAGCGGATTTCCGAGACTTTCTTCAGAAACAAGAAGTTCAGCACGGCGAACACAGAGCCCATGAAAAGCACTAGTTTCAGCACCCACAAACGGTTCTCGCGCAGCCCATTCTCGAAGTTCTTCTGACCTTGGTTAGACCAGTAGAAACTCGTGTCGAAATCCTCGAAGTCGTCGTCGGGCCTACGCGCCTGCGCTTGGTTTTGGTATCGCGGGGTCGTGCGTGCCATTGAGTGGGTGAAGTCATAGCTTCTGCGCTTCGTGTCGTCTTTGAGAATGCCGTGAGCCTCCACAAGCCTTTTAAACCGGTCAGCATTGCCAGTCGCGCTCCGATCGGGGTGATACTGTTTAGCAAGCTCCACAAACGTGCGCTGAAGAGCTTTCTTGTCCAGAGGCACCAGGGGGTCAATGCCAAAAATTTGATACGGTGTAGGATTCTTAGCTGCAGGCCAGCTATGAAGAAACCGCTGGGAAATCAGCGGCAATCTACGAATCATGCGGTGGGACCATCCAGAGATCAATGAGGGTTGGCTACCCCGGGTCATTTGATAATGTAGGTCGTTGCCGCAGGTAATGCACGCATATGAGCAGGATCTGTGTGGGAACAGAGGGCTAAAAACAACGATTCGCGTTGAATGTGCGAACTTCTCGCGATACCCCAGGTTCTCTGCTCATGTGTCGTTCGTAGAATTTGTCGCATATCTCTAGTTGTATTCAATAGATGAAGTGATGGGTTTCCCTTGGAAACGCCGAAATTCCACTCTATCATAAAGTTGTTCCTAGCAAACAGATCGATGCTTGATTCTCTGGGCCCAGATAACTCTGTACTCCTGCCCGTGTGTCTCATATAGTAAATAGGCGCGGGTACCGTCTTCTTCGTCGACTTGTTCCGACAAGAGCCTCGTTGTGTAACCGACGAAGCGCTTTCCGGCTCCAGAAATGTTTATTCAGTCGAAGATATTACTTTACATTACAGAAAATATCGAACTTCGCGAACTTCGCCCTTTTCTAGCGCGCTTTGCCAGGTACGTGATCAACTGCTTCTACGCGTTAGGACGCTAAACTCGTGATTTTCGGCCAGCCACGCTCGCAAGAGTTAATCAGTGCCCGCTTGGTTGAGTGTAGAATGCGCACATTTTCTAACCTTATCTATTTCTAGAAAGTCAGACTCCGATGGCGAGCTGAAAATCGTTCTGGGGATACATATGAATAAACTGTGAAGATTCGCGAAAACAGCGCGCGAATATCTGCACTACTCGTATTTTTGCGGCCTGGGAAAGCATTTTGAACCTTGATGGACTGAACATTTGTGATGGAGCACTGCACCGTGACTCAACAACCAACCAACAACCATAAATAAATAAATAAATCGCTTATTTTACACACGAAAATACAGAACAGTTTGTGCTTCTTCCTGCCCTCGCAAGCCGACCTCTAGGATCAACGAGTTTGTTTATCCTTGTTTAGTTGAACATCGCGCCCTATCAACAATGATGTCGACATTCGTGCGAAGCCGGCCGCTGCTCCGTGGCGAGCCGCAGATCAATGACATGCTGTTCAGTAAAGACGAGCACACGATAATTTTCAATCCTACGAACAGTACCGGAGCGCAAACCGACCGATTTCTCAAGTCTATGGCTGAGCGGAAGTATGACCAGAAGTTCCGGTTCACTAAGACCTTCACGAACGAGGAAACGAACGACGAGATCTACCGTGTTGTTGCTGCACCCCGCATTGACAGTTTCTTTGCTGGGCACAGTGTCAATGTCTTCGCCTACGGCGCCACGGGCTGTGGAAAAACCTACACAATCAATAGCTTAGTTGCGCAGTTTGTCCCCGAAATCTTCGCTCGGATCGAGAGCTCGGATTCTGCTGGCGGTGCTGTTGAATATGAGGTCAAAGTCAGTTATTACGAGATCTACAACGAGCGGATCTATGACCTCTTTGCCGCTGGGGGCATGAGAAAACGGCCCCTGCGCATTCTGGGCACTGGCGCGGATACTCACGTAAAAGATTTGAGCGTGCATGCTGTGTCTAGTGCCGAACAAATGATGACCACTGTTGCGCGCGGACGGGAGAACCGCATCCAGGCTGCCACGGGCGCTAACAGCTCATCATCGCGGAGCCACGCTGTGCTCGAAATCGAGCTTGTGCAGTCGTGTGGGCGCGTAGAAGGTGCAGTGGCCGGTAGAACGTCGAAATTCAAAATCATCGATCTGGCTGGCAACGAGCGCAATAGCCGGACTCAGAACCGAGACGTGCGGCTTGTCGAGAGCGGCAGCATCAACAAGTCATTGCTCACGCTGGGCCGCTGTGTTCGCGCCGTAGCGCTCGGTCACAGACCACCGTATCGCGATTCCGCGCTCACACGTGTACTCGAATCCTCGTTGAGCGGCCGGTGTGAAACAGCGATGATCGCTTGCATATCTCCTTGCTGGAAGCATTTTGGCGAAACCCGTAATACGCTCATGTACAGCGAAATGGCCACAAGCCGGGCCATAACATTCCGGCCCCTATCGGTGGGGTTATCGCCTGTGCAGCAGCTAATCGAAAGCCTGCAATCTCAGGTATTTCGTTTGAATACAGAGCTTGTTAAAAAGAACGCAGAGCTCGCGCAGAAAAACGCCGAGATCGCTCGCATGACTGTGGTGATATCCGAACAGGCTGAGAAGCTTAGTGAGTCTGATGAGCATCCTAGTGTCGTCGCGGACGCAATGCTTGTGAGCCCACGAAAGCGGACCCGTTTCTCGCGCTGATTGTCTTCCCAACATCAGCTGGTCTGGTTGGGCTGTAATTTTGCTGATTGCTGATAGTTTTGTGATTATTTATTCCATTTATGACTGCTTATCTAGTTTCACCCCATGGTGCATTCTGCAGAGTCCCTGCGAGGGTAGATGACATGCGGCGTGTGATTAATATGCATATCATTTGATCTGGCATCTAAACGGGAACCGAGTAATTAAGCGATTATAAACGTATAAGATGCAGTCTCAGGGCCCGAGCAAATGCCGCGCATAGTCGAAAGCGAGGAAAGTCGCGCCATTCACCGGCACAGCACGAAGCAGCGTCGGCGTGAATCCCTTGAAAATGTTTTTGTAACCAGTCGCAACAGTGGCCTTGTAGCATTGCCACATGCTCGTGTAGATGCGGTCGGAGCTCTTCAGCGCGTCAGTCTGGAATTTGGATTTGATCACATCGATCGGGTACACGGAGACCCACATCGCGACACCGGCAACGCCGCCGTAGCCGCAGACATGCCAGCTCGAGATCTCGCGGCGCGTGCGGTGCGTCAGCTGCATTTCCTTTTTGATGCACGCCTCAGCAGTCATGAAGTACATCCCCATGCCATGCGCCTCGCGCAAAATAGTCGGGACGAGCCCTCGGAAAAGCCCGTGGGCAATCCCATCGGCCTGAACGATTTTCTTGATAGCATCAATCGGGCCCTTGAATTTGACCAGCGATTGCGGAGTCTGCGTTTGCAGGCGGATGCGGATCTGCTCAATGGGGCTGGCCAGAAACGAGTTCGCGATTCCGGCAGCAGCGCCACAGGCGTACAATTGGGGGTATGTAATGCCGTAGAAATGGCCGTCTACGCGGTCGCGTTTCTCGAAAAAGCGTTTCATTCCTTCATTAACAGCGAACTGGACGCTGACGCAAGCGCCTACACCAACCAAAGGAGTTATAGTGCCTTTATAGAGCCCCATGAACCCCTCATTCTTCAAGAGCTGGCGCACAACGTCCATAGCGCCGGAATATGTGCCCTCAGGCGCCGACTGAAGCCGCACTTTTGTCGTGTCGAAGGGCTGGCCGGACAAAACTTGCGCAATACCGCCAGCTGTGCCCGCCACCACATCTTTCCAGGCACTGGGCCCTTGCACTTCCGAGGTGATTTCTATATCCGCCGTCATCTATAGGCCGCGCGGATCAGCTTTTCACTCCTCTCCCCGTACCCTTGCTTTGAAAATTTCACTGATAAGAAATACCGGAACGATGCACGACTTCAGGCGATTGCGCAAAGATTGAGCGGAAACCTCTCAATCGAAGAGGGAGTGCTGTTTTATGCATATTGCCGTCACCGCAAGTGGGCGCGTCCAGTTCAAGGTCGTCTGCGCACCACCAGGCCTGCCATTGATTCGTTTACACAGATTTATACGAACTAATTCACACAGAGGGGGTCCTCTGTACGATATTTGCTGGAAATCAGGCTACAACGCTGACAGAAATTCATTTCAACACCATTTCACTGATTGTTCCGCAATCTTGTAGAGGGGCTCGTTGAGCCCCAATGCATCAGTGCACCCTCGCCCCGGAAAGCGAGATGCTCCCGATAAGAGGAGATTCCCGCGGGTTCTTTCAGACGTGCTCGTGGCACGATTAAAAAGAGCAAACACCCCTATCATATCTGAAACGGATGCAACCCCGCCCTCTCCCCAACTCAACCGGTCGTATCAGGCCCCCACGCCTTCGGTGCGTGGTGCCCTTAGGTAAGCACCCCATGGGCATTTGAGGTTAGGCTCTCGTACCCGATTATATAATCATAATCCCAAAGCCTTAGCCCGCGACCCGGGCATAAATAGGGGTTAGATCATCTTCCATACTAACCGCGTTCATCTCGGAACATAAGAAAAAAAAATGAGTCTAAACGGCACATTTGAGGGAGCTGCGAGCAAGTTCATGGCCTCCCAGCACAACTGGCTGGAGCAGAAGTGGGAGGACTACTACAAGTGGATGGACAACGACATTCTGGCCACGGGCGTGATCCTGCTGCTTGTCCACGAGCTCATGTACTTCGCGCGCTCGCTACCGTGGATGATCTTGGACTCGATGCCCTCGATGCGCAAGTACAAGATCCAGGACAACCGCCCTCCGACGCGTAAGCAGTACCTCGACTGCCTGAAAGAGGTGCTGATCGCCCACGCCCTTATCGAGGCGGTGCCGATCTTCGGCTTCCACTTCGTCTGCGACATCTTCAATATCTCGTACCGCGCGCCGTTCCCCGCGCTCAAGACAATGGCCTGGCAGCTGGCGGTCCTGTTCTTTATCGAGGACACTTGGCACTACTTCGGCCACCGCATTCTGCACACGAAGTTCATGTACCGCCGGTTCCACAAACAGCACCACAAATACGCCGCGCCGTTCGGAATGACGGCTGAGTACGCGCACCCCGTCGAGGTCGCCTTCACGGGCACCGGAACCGTGGGCTCGCCGCTGCTGCTCGCCTACCTCGGCTGCAACGTGCACCTCATCACCGTGATGTCGTGGATCTCGCTGCGTCTCATCCAGGCGATCGACTCGCACTCCGGCTACGAATTCCCCATCAGCCTTCATCACTTCCTGCCGATCTGGGCCGGCGCCGACCACCACGACGACCACCACCACTACTTCGTCGGCAACTACGCGTCGTCGTTCCGCCACTGGGACTACATCTTCGGCACTGAGACGCCTGCATTCGCGCGCCGCAGAGCCGGAGGCGTCCAGGCCAACGAGAAGCGCCACGAGGAGGTGATCGACCCGGCTGATCTCGACGAGAAGAAGGCCGAGGCGATCGCGAGCAACGCGAAGCAGACGACGGCGACTCAGCGCAAGGTGAAGATCTGATTCAAAGTAGAAAATACTGGGTGTTTCTCAGTGCACCTAGAATATAGTTATGAGTAAATGAGCTAACTGTAAGAGGAGACCCGCTCGCCGAGGTACTTAATTAATACTCTTCAAGGAGCAAAAAATTGCATATTTCTTTTGTACTTCGTAGGCATCCAATTCTTGCCTTGCCTATTGTTTTGCGTCGCGTTGTGACGCGTAGGGTAATGAAGGTCCTGTGTGTTGCCGAGAAGCCGTCGATCGCCAAGGCACTTGCGAATGCTCTTGGCGGCGGCGTGATCCGGTCGGCGCCTAGCAGCGTGCCGTACATCTGGAACTATGAGGTGCCTTACAATTCGCCCGTGTGGCGGGGATGCGAAATGACCATCACGTCTGTTCTCGGCCACCTAACTGATATCGAGTTCTTGCCGCCGTTCGACAAGTTCGATTCTGAAGCCGTGCAGCTCTTCAGCGCGCCGATCAAGTCTCTGATCCCGCAGGGAAGCGAGAAAATCGCTCAGAACATCTCGAAACTCAGCAAAACCGCTTCAATTCTCTATATATGGACTGATTGCGACCGCGAGGGAGAGCATATTGGCAACGAGGTCGTAGAAGTCGCGCGGAAAAGCAACAGGAACATCCAGGTTTACCGAGCACACTTCAACAATGTCGAGCCGTCCCACCTCAGAATGGCCGCCGGAAGACCTGGCCGGCTTGACATGAACGCCGTAGAGGCCGTCAATGTACGCCGCGAGCTCGATTTGCGCACAGGATACGCGCTTACGCGGCTGCAGACGACGCTGTACCGCCGCACTTTCGGCGGCGATTTCATGAAACGCGCAGTCCAGTATGGGTCCTGCCAGTTCCCAACGCTCGGCTTTGTCGTCGAGCGATATCTCAGAGTTGTCAACCACGTCCCGGAGAAGTTCTGGTACATAGATGCAGCGACGAAGGAGGCTAAACTGACCTGGGACCGCGGCCGGTCAACCGACCATCTTGTCGCTTTGGCGCATTACGAGCGTGCTCTAGAGAAGGGCGACGGCAATTTCCGGGTGGAGTCCGTAGTCACGAAGCCAGCGCTTCGGTATAGGCCTCTGCCGCTAACTACGGTGACCTTGCAGAAGAAGGCGTCTGCGTACTTGAAGCTCAGCACGAAAACGATCATGGACCTTGCCGAGAAGCTCTACAATGAGGGCTTCATCTCCTACCCGCGCACAGAAACTGACTTGTTCGACAAGGATATAGACTTAGAGGCGTTGCTTGCTAGGCAACGCACGCGCAACACGCCATGGCAGGAGTACGCCTCAAGGCTTCAGCTTGTTCCACCCCGAAATGGCGGGCATAACGATAAAGCACACCCGCCGATCCACCCCGTTCAAGGCGCGACTGCTGAGGCACTGGGAGGCGCGTCGTCTCCGAAATGGAAAGTCTATGAATTCATTGTGCGCTCTTTCTTAGCATGCTGCAGTGCGGACGCGAAGGGAGAGTCCACAAACATAAAGCTGCTGTATGGCGACGAAGTCTTCAGCACCTCTGGTGACCGTATTCGGGAACTGAACTTCTTGGAGGTATACCCGTACCAGAAATGGAATTCGAAACTACTGCCAGACTGGAAGAAGGGGGACCTTGTGAAATGCACCTCGTTCAACTTGAAAGAGGGCGAGACAACGCCGCCGAACCTGCTTACTGAGGCTGAACTGATTGGCCGGATGGACAGCAGCGGCATCGGCACGGACGCGACAATGGCAGACCACATTGCGAAAATCATCGACCGCGTTTATGTCACAAAGAATGGCGAGTACTTCAAGCCGACGCCGCTGGGAATCGCTCTTGTTATGAGTTACGAGCAGATAGGACTGAATTTGTCGTTGACGAAACCGCTTCTGCGCCGTGAGACGGAGCTCGAGGTAAGTGCCGTGGCCGATGGTCGCAAGCGCAAGGCAGAGGTGCTGGGCGGGCTCGTTGCAAAGTACGAGAAAGTGTTTAAGCAGACGCAGAGCCGGCAAGAGATCCTAATGGAGGCGGCAAAGGAGCACATTCTCTCGTCGCTAGATTCTACCGACTATTCACAGACTAAGCCGCGAGCAGGGAGAGGAAGCGGTGCGCGTGGGGGCGGCAGCCGCGGAGGAAGAGGGGCTAGCAGTCGGGGCTCTGGAAGGAGCTCGAGGGGCGGTCGAGGCACCGTATCGGGCAGAAGCGCGGGCACGGTTGGTTCTTAATTTACAGATATTTAATGAGGTTTATGACTAGCAGTAGACGACCGGAGGCGGTCTATCTGGCACGAATCCCCGTGTGAACGTGGGCGCGCTGAACGCCTCCTTGTCCTTGGCGCTCACAGAGCTCTCATCTGGGTAGAGTCCGTTCTGGTTGAAGGGCTGGAAACTGGACTGTCCGTTCCCGAATGCGGTCGCGTTAGGTGCGCTGCTGGGCGCGCTGTTCGAAGCCGCGCCAATAGAATTTTGAGTCGATGATTGCCCGAAAGGCGAGGCATGTGAAGTCTGGCCAAAAGGCGAGGCATGTGAAGTCTGGCCGAATGGCGAGGCATGTGAAGTCTGGCCAAAAGGCGAGGCATTTGAACTCTGGCCGAATGGAGAGCTTGCGGGCTGACCGAACGGCGAAGATGAAGTGTTGGTCGCGGCCGTCCCAAACGGGCTAGCCGCTGGAGCCCCGAACGGAGTGCTATTCGACGCATTCGTTTTTGCGGCATTGGCCGCAGAGCCGAATGGGCTTGTATTATTTGTGTTGCCAAAAGAGCTTGTGGTACCAGCGTTTGCCGCAGTAGCGTTTGTCGCAGTAGCCCCAAACGGGCTGGCTGTTGTGTTGCCGAATGCACTGCCTGCACCAAACGCGGTCCCCGCAGATTTTCCAAACGGACTTGTATTATTTGCGTTCCCGAACGGGCTCGCATTCGTCGTGCCAAATGGGCTTGCATTCGTCTTAGTTGCGTCTCCAAGCGGTGAGGAAGCGCTTGCGTTTGGATTCAAAGCCCCAAATGAGTTCGACGATACCGGTTTGTTAGCAAAGGGAGATGCCGAGCTCGTGTTGCCGAACATGGATGTGGATTTAGTCGGCGTACCTTGGTTCGTGCCGGACTGACCGAAAGCCGAATTCCCTGTGCCAAAGGCCGAGTTCCCCGTGCCAAAGGCGGAATTTCCAGTACCGAAGGCCGAGTTGCCTGTACCGGAGCCCGCGCTTGCCGTGCCGAACGCCGAGTTACCTGTCCCGAACGCCGTTTTGCCCGTGCCAAATGCAGAATTCCCGGTACCGAACGTGGTGCTACCCGTTCCAAATGCAGAGTTTCCCGTGCCAAAAGCCGAGTTGCCGGTGCCGAACGCAGCGTTCCCTGTGCCAAAGGCCGAGTTCCCTGTGCCAAAGGCCGAGTTCCCCGTGCCAAACGCGGAGTTCCCACTCCCAAAGGCACTCATGGGTGAGAATAGCAGTTAGGGGTTTTACCACCACTGTACTCGCGTATGCCTCCTCCTCCTCCGCGTGACAAGAAACGTCAGGACGTAGCCGAACTAAGGCGGAAATGGAACGAATTTGAAAAGCTTGTTACGCCAACAAGTTCCGAGGGCATTGATGAACGCGGGAACGAAATCACGTTTTTTGTGAGCACGGCCCTAAGCGACGCGAAGAACGCGAAAAAGGATCAAATAGGAGCCGTAGCTCTCGACCGTCGGCTGAAGTTCGCGCGGAGATGCGGGAGAAAGGCTCTAGCAAAGTTTCGCGTTGCTCAGGTCTATGCTAACGGTAAAGGGCACGAACGCGTCTTAGGCGATCTGTGCCGCTACCTGGCCGTAGCCGCAGACATTCCTCGCATTGACCGCGCGCCCAACCAAAGCGAACGAGCCGAGCAGATTGAGTGGGTGTGCAGGGCTGTCGAGCACTATGACATGGCCGGGCTGTCCTCGCAGTCGTACGCGCAGGCTATGCGGAAGATGCTCTACGCAGGAGACAAACCATTGGTTGCATTTGTGCTCGTTGCAAGGCATAGACTGAAGGCTCGTGGCTCTAATGATGTGCTCGTTCAATCGCTAGAGTACGTGCGCGAGTGTGCGTCCAGTGTCGGCATACTCGGCAAACTGCTGCTTTGTGCCCTGCTCGAAAAGCTGGATGACGTAGACGCATCGACACGCAGGGATATAGAAAGCGATGCGCAGCAAGCACTCGAATATTGGAAGGCCCTCGATCCTGTGTCCGACGAGGTGGCGCGTCTCGCCATAATAGCCGTTGCGTTTGTGGGCAGACTGTTGGCGCCTCGCAAGTCTGCGCAGCTGGGCCAAATTGTTCTGGCGCCAGCTCTTTACAAGCGTGCCACAGAAGCGCGTTTCCGTGAGGAAGATATCCTGAACGACAGATTCAGCCAGTTTGTCTGGGACAAGCAATTGTCGAAAACCTTTGCGATAGTTTACGACGCCCGATTGAAAGTGAAAAGGTGAACGACTTCTATACAACTCTATTTATTCATTTGTTTCTAGGTTCTGCATTGCAGTCCATTGTCAAAAGCAACCGCATAAAGAGGACTCATCTTTCTTATTGGATCCTTGGTCGTAACTGCTGGCTCGGATATTGTTACCGTAGCCACCACGGCCAACTGTTCGGCTAGCCACAGGCTGCATAGAGTTTTCAAAGGCCGTGTCGCCCGTGTCCTGTGCGGCTCGCGTCGACTCGGGATCTATGTTCTCCATCATATTTCCAATACCGCCACGGCCGGTCGTGACCAGCTTGGTTTTCAGTTCCGGTAATGACTCGTTCGCCGGGTGACTGTCGACTTTTTGCAGCTCGCGGATGTTTCCTGCACCTCCTCGGCCGGTCGATATTTGGTTTGGCATTAGGTTTCAAGCAGCCGTAGCTGGATCCCTAAGTATGTGGGGAGCAATATGTGGGGGAAAGCAATATGTGGAGAAAACTAGAAAAAAAAAGGGTGAGTGAGCCGGAATGAGCAGATACCGGCCAGATATTGTCCGCGTAAATCTGTATCGTAATAAGTCTATCTACAATCTAATCCTTAGCCTCACTTTTAAGTGAATTCGCGAAGCCACGGTAGAGCGCGGCTTCTGCGTGCGCGAGCTTTAGAATCTCCAAGTCGTCCTTGTTCGACACTCCGGCCACCTGGTTTCCAAAATACTCGCATAATTTGGCAGCGAACTCTCTCGCGAGACGGACGACCTGCTCGTCTCCGAGTTTCCGCGCGACATCAAAGACATTATCCTTCGTCAGCTGTGTACCGTTCAGGTAGAGACCCTGCACGGGGCCATTAGTCTGATACAGCTCAAGGTGCTCGTTGCATGCGAGCGCCATAATGAAGTTGTTGTGGAAGCGGTATCTTTTGCTCTCGTCCGGCTCCACGAGTTTTGGGAAGCGGATGACTCGCAAGACCTGCAGAGACTCCGCTCCGAAAAACTCCAACAAAACATCGTACGTCATTTCCCATTCATGCTTTTTGTCGTCAGAGAGCCCCGGCCGACGACTCGGGTCTAAAACCCGGCGGATCTCCTCAACGCTCGGGTCGAATACTTTGAACAGCTCTTCAAAGCCGTCCTCATTCGCATCGGGAACAAAGCCGTAGTTGAACAGGAACTCGCCCGAGCTCCGACTACCGTAGTCCAGAAATAGCTCACCCGACGACTCGACATCTGTAAGAAGCAGCTCGAAATTGCCCTCCTCATCGGCATCGTAACGCACATTGCTCTGACCGTCACTACTGTGGTTGCACATATCGATCAATGGAACCAGGCATGTCTGGTTCGTGACCGGGTGAGACAGCCCGCGCGACGAGATCCATGCGTGCGGCAGAAGCCAATCTTGGAGATCGAGATCTGGATGCTTCTTCTTAAATCTCTCATAGGACTTTTCAAGGTTTAGCCTTTTCGTGATAGCCGCATGATGCAATGAGACGGCTGAAAAATCCAGACTCTCCATTTTCTTGATGCTGTAGGTAAACGGCAGATCGATGTGCTTCGGAAGCGCATCTAGGTAGTCTCTCCACGGATTCTCCTTTTTGAAAAGCCAGAGATATAGGAGACCATGATGAAGTATATCGGTATCTGACAAATTGCCGTCGACTAGCCAACTTTTCAAAGTGCCATCGTCTTCCGCCAGTTCGCGGATCCGGTCGGCCGACAGCACTAGTTCATTGGGCACTAGAACCAGGATCTTCTCTTCCTCCTCCTCTTCGGACTCGTAGGCATCACCTTGCGCTTCACGATACGACTCAAACTCACTCTGATTCTCGTCCTTGTCGAATTCTAGGCCCAGTCCATCATATAAGCTCTTTATAACGTGCACACCAGTCACCAAATTTATACCAGAAGACTGTATCCAAGCATCGATTTTGGAAATGTCCGCCATAGAAAAATAGCAACTATCAATCGTGTGCGGTTTATTGATTCATAAAAAAGACGTTGCTTGGGCCTAACCCTTGCCTAGTCCGAGGGCAAGCAGTGGCGCTGAAAGCGACCTACCTGGAACAGGTTTGCGTCTGTACGGCTTGATGTGAGCAATGCGGTATAAGATATTTATAGGTTGGTTGATTGGAAACCAATCAATCGTATTTATGCTCTTGCGTTATGTGTGTGTCTAATAAACGGTTTTTCAAACCGGTATTGTTCAAAGCAGCAATATTTACCTAAGAGAAAAGGGCGGCTCACCGCAATTTACTGCGTGACCAGCAACAGTATTCGTGCGATAAGCAACCGATGTATGTAATAGATACATCATAAGCTTCCGCGTCTACAGCCGATTGTTAGCGGGTGGGTTTACGAATCGCATTATCGCGCCGCGCGGAAACACCCGACTGATTGTCGCATGCGAGGTACACTTACATCTTAAATTCATAAAGAAATCATTACAGTGGCAATTTTCTCAGTATAACTAGTAGTAGCTACGACGTAGCCTAGCTTCGTGGATATTTAGACTGCGAAGACTCGCTCCTGCTTGAGCTTGGTAGAACAATTTTTAAACGAATCAGCAACAAATCAGCGCGCTGCTCCAATAGATAGATTACGTATCGCCGTTTGTTGAATGCATACAACTTTCATCTCCTGCAGCCAGGACCAAACCCATTGAAAAACTCCTACTAATGGCGAGCTGGGAAGACGAGGACTTCGACGTGCCGGTGGCTGCGGCCTCCAACCTTGATTTTGACGAAGAGGATGATGGCCTTCTCGGAGACTGGGAGACCGGTCTCGACAGTGATGACGAGAGTAAGAAGGCTGCGCCGAAGCCGAAGATTTCTTCAGCTCAGCGAATTGCTGACCGGAAGCGTAAGGAACAAGAGGAGCGCGAGCGCAAGGCGCTCGAGAAGACTCAGGACGCTTCAAAACTGGAGCAGCGTCAGAAGGAGATCGACAGCGATCTGAACAACGCGAGCGATCTGCTGTCCTCAGTGGACGTGCACCCGCGCGCGAAGTCGAACAAGCCGGCACCGGCTGCCGCGCCTGCCGGTCCCACGAAGCTCAGCGACCTTGCGATCTTCAAACCCACGAATGCCCGTGAATACGCTGACCTGCGCAAGACACTTTCGGGTGTGATTAATGCGCTTGCCGAAAAGAACTCGATGATCCAGCATACAAACTTTATCATCGATCTCTGCCGCGACCTCTGCGGGCCGCTCAAGAGCGACCAGGTCAACCGCGTCGATTCGACTTTGGCTGCTCTTTCAAACGATAAGTACCGCGAGGAGCGTGCAAAGCGACTGGGCTCGCGCGCGAAGCCGAACCTCAAGATGGCCGCTCAGAAGTCGGAGAAGCCAACGGTAGATATTAAGGCTCCAGATATGCCGGATGATGACGGATTAGACGACGACGATTTTATGTAAAGCATGTAGTATCGGAACCATAGAATAATGGAAGCATAGTCCGCTCTCGGTGACAAAAAAAACCCTTGCATGATGATATGCGTTGAGTGCGCGTCCCCAGTGCGAAGCCTGTATGTGTACTATTCTGCGGACAATATTCACACTGTGAAGTGCTCCAAATGCAATCATTTTGCCGACAAATACATAGAGGCAGACATGATGCTGATCTTCATAGACCTGCTCCTCCTCAGACCAGCAGCGATCAGACACGTCGTCTTCAATTCGTTGGCCCAGAATCAGGGTGAAAGAATAGGCGCGTCGACGGCGGCTGAGCCACAGCAGCCGCCGTTGAAAAAAGTTGGCGGCGTGTCCTCAATAGTGCTGCGGCTCATCATCTTTGTCTCGCTGCTCGACGTGTTTGTGCAGTGGGCAATGAGCGAGAAGTCCAATTCCCCCTCAGTGATCCGGTTCCTCAAGTTCACATCCCCAGCAACGCAGTATCTCATTTTCACGGCCCTGTGCTTTTCTGACACGCTGCTGCAGCATGTTGTGGTGCGGCTTCTCGCGCGCCTATTTTTCGCATGGGATAACGGCGGCGTCATTTCCATATCGCTGCTGATCGGGTCTTTCTTCAAGCTGCTTCCCATCCTGACTTTTATTTGGCATTATGACATCCCATTCGCAGAACAGGTCATCCAGTATGTGTCTCTGTTCTGCCAAACCGAGATTCTTTCCGTTACCTTGAACTCGAACTACCTCAAAGTCTCGGTGCTGGCTTTAGCGAGCCGCGCAATGAGCTTTGCACTCTCTAATCTCCTGTGGGAAATCGTGTAAACATGTAAATAAATATAGAAATAAATTAGAGCCACTCTGCCTGGGGGATCTGCCGTCGGTAGAAACCGTCTCTATTAGCAACGACACACTCAAAAGCATTGGCCGCGACCCAGGGGCCGTCCAGGGGGTCTGTGAGCACTTCAGCAGCATACACACGGTTCTCCTCTCGAAGCTCGTCTAGAGTTGTAGGAACCCGTGTGGAAGCCGACTCGCCCCACAGCACGCTCGGAAGATCTGTTGGCGATCCGCCGTCAATGTCGTAGGTAGCCATATTGTTCGCGTCGATGTCGCGTTGCCTGAGGGCCTCAATAGCCACGTACTGCAACAGCGGGCTGCTAAACCGCTCGAAATCGTACCAGAACCCACCGAGGCACACCGACAACGGTACGATCATGACGGCAAAAGTGTAATTGGACCGCAACACAAGCACGCCGCTCATGGCTAGATGGAACACGGCAATGCCAAGATACATGCGCCGGATAATAATTGACCACAGCTGGCCTGTGGAATGGTGGTGATACACCATCGAGTACAGTAGCTGGTATTTGAACACAAACCAGTTGAGCGCGAAATACACTAGACCAAAAAACAAAATCCGCAGGGACATGATGCTGTAGGTCAAGGTGAGAATGAAGAACAGCAACGGCATGGGCAGAAACAGGCCGTAGTTCAGCGTCTGCGGCTTGTACAAATCGTAGTGCTCGCGCGCCGTTCTGCATTTCGTCAACAGAAACGTGAACTGAAAAAGCGTACCGCCCTGGATAAGTCGGAACGTCGAAAGGCCGATGCCCTGTAGAATGATGAGGTTCGTGTAGAACCAGGACAGCGGCTTGAGGTACTGGGCGAAGTCCTTCGCGAGCTTATCGACGGACAGCGACAGCGCCGCGGATTCTACGGTGAACACAAGAAACAAACTCACGAACACGTAGAAGAAGTTTTTCGATATTGTCGACAGCTGCGCGTCGCTCTTGCTCACGGTGCCCTGCTTAACCGAAAGCCACGCGAAGAAGTACGGAATCACGAGATTGAACGAGGGGACCAAGTACGTCGGCAGAATACCCGTGACGACGGCCGAAACCCATTTGTGATCCTGGAGAACTTTGCCGAACCAGGGGAAATGCGTGTCGATGTATTTGTGGTTCAGCAGCGTCGCAACATAGTACAGAATGTACGCAAGGAATACGTTCGTGATAAGCACAATGAGCGCAATGCAGTAGCTGTATAAGGACCGCTCCTTCGGCTTCATGTAGACATTCTTCCAGATGACATCGGTGGGCGCCGGCGCGAGCGAGTTCACCATCGTGTGTGAGCGAGGGCTGAACTTGCTTTGCGCCGCGAGCTGGCAGTGCGCCACGGTTTTCATCGTCACGAAGGCCATGTTTGTCGAGGGCTGCGAGTGAGCATCGCTGCGCAGACCGACGATCTTGCGGTCGATGTCCGCGAGTTGCTGCCCGTAATAATCGAGCAAGTCCACGCGCTTGTCGCTGAACCACGAGATTTTCCCCACGGGTCTTTTGCGGTCCGGGAAAAGCCGCTCGCACACTGAGTTGAGATCGCCCACAAACTCGCTGTCGTCGACGTCGTCGAACTGGTCCATTTTGAATACCTCGTTGTCCGGGCCGATGTAGTCAGTCCACACGAGCTCGAGCTTGCGCACCAGCTTTTTGCGCTCGGTGAATGCGCGGTCAATGGTCTCCCATTGCCGGCACAGCGACACGCTTTCTGGCTCCACACCAAACAGAATCGTCACATACTTCATCAATGCTTCCTCGGACCTCAGCTTTTTCGGGATCCCGCTGATCCGCAAGGTGCGGTCAGTGACGCTATTCTGGTGGCCGAGATACGCCTGGCGGATACTGATGACTTTGGTGTTGTACTGCCGCATCATATAGAGGCAGATCAGCGTGAATATGTACGTTGTTGCCAAAAACACCCAACTGTACCCGTCGAACATCTGCGTCTTTGGTATGGCCGCACCGCTGTTGCTGTCGTCATCGTCCTCTTTGCCGTGCCACCAATTATACATGCGCATTGGGGCAATGAAGAACAGTGCAACGAGAGACAGCCGCCAAAGGATGTCAGTGGCGAGTTGGAAGAAGGCCAGATAGAAATACGCGTCCAGGCCTGCATACCGGAGCACGTCGTGGCCTTTCAAGTGCACGACCTGTCGGATCCAGCCAAAAAGCGACGAATTCAAAGGCGGCAGGGCCATGTTGCGGTAAGTGCGCACTTCGTACATGTGGGGCCACTTGCGACGCCAGAAACTGAACAGCAGCAGAGACGAAGACCCAATGGCTAGTGCCATTGCGAGTTGCAGGCCAAAACTACGCTGCGCGTCGCGCTTCGTATACTCAGGCTGTTCTGGCATGGTTTGGGGTTCGTCTCCTCGGCACGCGTGCTACATATAATTTACGGCCGCGTTGAGCAACTAAAATACAATAAATGAAATACGTAAAAAAAATAAATATCACTTCGGAGGCATCATCGGGAACCACGGAAAGCCTGCCATCGGCATTGGCATCATTGGAATCGGCATGCCCATTGGCTGCGGCGGAAGGGCTGCAACGGGGGCGGCCTCTTCCTTCTTAAGATCTGCGGCGAACTCTGGTCTAGGCTCAACCGCGATGAAATGACCTCCCTGTCTCGGTCTGATGTTGGGATCGGGCGCGGATTCATTAGCTGGAGGCTCACCGGGAGACGTGTCTGCGGATCGCGCCATGAAAAACCCACCGGGGATCTGCGATTCACGTACTTCTTGAATCTGCGCTTCCCCACTGGAGGGTTCCTTAGACCCTCCACGTTTGGTCGACATCAATTGATACATGTCTTCATTATCTTTGAAGATTTTGTCGAAATTAATCACTTCGGGGACGTGCCACTGCTTCTCCATGTGCAGGTCGGAGCCTTCCTCGAGCTCCTGAAGTTTGGCTATTTTACTAGAGCGCGAAATCTGTAGTCCTTCGACCTCGAAGAACCGGACTTGTACGAGTTCAGCATCGGGTTTCCAGCTAACGTGCTTTCGTCCTGCTCGTTTCTTTCTTGCTGGGGATTCAGCTTCGACTGAGTTCTCTTCCACGGGTTTGTGGTCGCCGTTCTCTTCCTCTTTGCCGTCCTCGGATCGTGGTCGCTTGTGAGAACGCAGTTTAAGAGTGCCGTTCTGTCCCAGCAGTTTCAGTGAGGCGACCTTCGGGGAAACAGCCGGCTCATCCGGGTAACAGCTCGGGTACTTTTCACGAAGCTGCTCTGCTAATTTATGCACGTCTTCATCGTTGGTTTGGCCCGCTACACGCGAAACAGCCGAGGGGATCCCACTCTCGCCGAACTCCTCAGGAGTTAGCGGGAGACATGTCAGCAGTTTCAATACGTCCAGCGTTTCGCGCCGGCGTTCATGGCGAGCCAAAACTGACAACAAGGTTCTCAGTCTCTTCAAAAGATTCTCAAGGTGTCCTCTCGCTGTAGTTTCTTTCGCAGCCTCCCACAGTTGCTGCGGAGCCTTGTTGACGGCGGCCGCCAGAATCGGCCAGCTCGGGTCTTCATCGCTGCCAATAACCGCCTTGTTCACTTTCAAAATCAGATCGCAAAAGAACTGGAAGGCCAGCGTCGGATCGATCTTCTCGAACTCACTCGCCAGTGCCTCTACTGCTACAGCGCCGCCAGCGGCGCCGCCATGCTCGGCCATGTAGGACTTCACTAGTTTGATGACCTCGGCTCGCGTTGAAGCCCGCGGGATGCTCTGTGACATAGACAGGCTTGCATCTACGTCGCTCATCGAACAAAAAAAAAGAACTCTAGTACTAATAATAATCGAGAAGGAGGTAATATCCTAGATTCCCTCCAGAGAAATAGCAGGCTTTTCTTTCCTTTCACTTGGATTCTTTTTTTTCTCTAATTTGCCCCTTTTGGTCCACTAAACAACTCGTGATTTAAACAGCCCCCCTGAGGTGTGTGTGAGGAGCAAATCACACCGTGTCAGAGTCGAGCTTTTTTACAGATAATTAAGGGAAAAGAAGCGCAGCGTATTCCCAACCTACAATAAGAGGCAGAAAAATCATATGAACGTATCACGGGGCCAAAAATTCCTAACACCCCGATTCTCCAGAGTCATGTGACTCTGCACCCTTAGCAGACCTGAATTTTTCAGCTACCGATCTCCATATGAAATTCAGCTCTGTATGCTTGAAGGCATTCAAGGCTGCACGCCGCTCGCCAGCGGCTAAGCGGGACAATCGTGCAATTTTGAATGCCGATTTTGGTTTTGTTCAGCGGAATCGTGGCAGGAGTGATTTCGGGAATGGGCTCATGGGCCTTACGCCTTATGAGGTCTTGACACCCAGTGCCACTATGAAATGGACAGACCTCATTCCAAGCGACGGGCCTCAGCCTGAAGTCCAGGGAGTGTCTCCTGTGCCGACTGAGGAACTAGCTAATCAGAAGTTGCTGGCTCCGCAGCTAGTAAACTCGCTCGTACACAATCGCCACTACAATTGGCTAACGCCCGTCCAGGCTCAGACATTGCTGCCAATTCTGCGAAACGAGAGCGTCGTTGTTCGCGCCAAAACCGGCACGGGCAAAACCGCGGCATTTGCCATCCCGATTTTGCAAAAAGTTTTAGACGCGAAAAAGGTTCAGGCAGAGGACGCCACGAAAAGGAATAAAGTCTCCGCGCTCATTGTGAGTCCTACACGTGAACTGGCCCAGCAAATTGCTGACGAAATCTTCAAGATCACGCAGTTCGGTGGGCTGTCTGACATCAAAGTTCAGAGTCTCGTTGGAGGCGTTTCGAAGCATTTGCAGTTAAATGCCTCCGGCCTCAAGACGCAAGCCCATGGCCGCCGCAGCAAGGTAGCCGACATTATCGTGGCCACTCCCGGCCGTTTGTTAGATGTGCTCCAGGAGGGCGGAGTTGCCGAGAAATTCTCGGATTTGGCGGTGCGTGTGTACGACGAGGCGGACCGGATCCTGGATATCGGGTTCGAGCGTGAGATGGAAGAGGCAAAGGACATCATCGATGAGGTTTCCAACAACGACGAGGTGCCTCTTCTGCTCTTCTCGGCCACGGCCGACCGTACGATGCGTAAGTTCGCCGAGCGGCAGTTTGGCGACCGTGTCCGCGTTGTTGACACCGTTCCAAAGGACGAGCCCACAGCGAATGAGCTTGTTGAACAACAAGCAGTTTCCGGTGCTAACTGGGCGGATGTTTACGAAGCGGCAACAAAGGAGATGATGAGCGCTCAAAAGCTCGCCGAAGAGAACGGCGAGCATTTTAAGGCCATCGTGTTTTTGCCCACGACGTCGATGGTTGATCACTACGAGGAAGTGCTGCGCAGCGTGTTTCGGAAGAACCGTAAACTGCGGATGCCCATTCTGGGCATCCATGGCGGCCGTAAGCAGCAGAGCAGGCAGAACAGGTCTGATCAGTTCCGCAAGGCCCAGGACGCTGTTCTTATTACGACAGATGTCGTTGCGCGCGGCATGGACTTCCCGCAGGTGACCCACGTCTTCCAGCTCGGCCCGCCGCCGGATGTCGCGTCGTATGTGCACCGTATTGGCCGCACAGCGCGTATTGGCAATAGCGGCAAGTCGTATCTGTTCTATCCCCAGCATGTGCGCGCGTACATCGACGCTCTCAATCGCGAGAACATCAAGCCCGCATTATCGACCTACACGGAAGACCCAGAGTTCCGCGAGACTTTCGTCGACCATTTCGCGGGTGACGAGGAGGATGTTGATCAAGTGGTGCAGAGCCTGATGTCGTACATGTCGATGCTGAAGAGCAAGTATCCATTGAACACCCGAGAATTTTTGCGTGACATGGTGCCATTTGTACAGCTGCTGGGTTTAGAAGAGCTGAGGCTTAGTGCAGCGCAGGAGCAGGCCTGGTCCGGTCGGAAAAAGTCCAGCGGTCAACGGCGCGGTTATAACAATAACCATAAGTTCGGTTCGTCGCGTAAAAGCCGGATGAGATGGTAATGAAAAAAGCAACTGAATCTCCCGCAGCGGATCCCGCATTATTTATTTCTTTCAATCTATATTGAACATGTACATAGTCTGTTTATTTCTAATGCGAATGTGTTTGGCTCACTTCACACTATCCTTAACTATTTCGTAAGCGAAGCGGGTATATGGATTTAGTCCCCCGAGTACTCGTCCATGCTGTTGTGATCGCGCTCATCCATTCCCGGCCTATCCTGATCTCACCGAGCTCGCATTTTCAAGAGGTCGAGCTCAGCATAGAGACGATCATCGAGGCTCTACTCGGCTCTTTCCAGCGCTCCATTGGGGTTGTATCTTGTCACAAGGAAACCACATGGCCGCTTCTCAGTGACCGACTGGATCTGTGCCACTCGTCTGCGCTGATTCTGCGCAATGTCGAGCGTCTCCCGCAGTCTGTACAGCTTCATCTGGGTTACGCGCTCATGCAGCCTGAGGCCTCCCTTGAACGATTCATAAACACGTCTGCATTCATTCTCACAACCAAAGAGCCGGTTGAACATTTGCATCCATTTCTACGGCGTCAGATCCTGCTGAAGATCGATATTGCGCTCGACGACGATCCTTGGATGGTAGAAGTGCCGCCGCCTCTGAGTACCGACAAGACCGATCTCGAAAAGACTTTGGACCACTTGCGACGGGACATTGTTGAGATCACGATTGTGCCCGAGCTTTTGCGCTATATCCAGGATATCGTGACGTTCGTCCGCACTCATCGCCTTGCGCGGATGGGACTCAAGCCGCAAGGCGCCAGCGACTTCGAGGTCGTGACGCGGACCCTGTGCGTCCTGCAAGGCCGTAAATTCGCGACCCCCACCGTCATTAAGCACGCGGCGCGTTTGACACTACCCGTGCATACTAATTTAATCCGTCCCGAGGACGAGCCGAGCTTGCAGTATGGCGGTGATCTAGAAACCACGCGCGGGTGGCTTAATGCATGGGATGGTGACGTGCTTGTTGATTCCGTGTTGGAGCAGGTGCCTGTACCCAAGTGAGTATTAGCGCCCGAAACGCGTCCTAAACGTATGCTTATTTATTTAATCTTTTTTGATCTCCAACATCCTTTCCAATACTGCGGCGTTGATCTTTTCTGAAAGCTGCTTCGCCGTGTACTGTTTACTCTCTGTAGCAGGATTCAACACGGCATCTAACTCTCCTCCGTAAACCTGACTGCAACCGCCAATATCGTGATCACTCTCGGCGAACTTGATGAGGTCAGTAAGCCGCTGCTGTTCGGCACGGTCTGAAACCTCTGTCATCCAGGAGTGCGCGCCCAGCGTGTCACCCACCATGATATGTAACAAGCACAGCCAACAAGCTAGCTGCTCATCCTTAGCAGCGCGGTACTGCACTTCCAGGAGTTCAGCGGCCGAGATGTAATCTTTCAGGATGACAAGCGCGGCAACCGCATACGTGCCGGCGAGTTTCACGGCCTGCATCCACTCCTCCTTTGATGCGAGCTCAGCTTCACTGCGCGCCTCGAATGCCATGGCATAGTACTTCTGCACAGTAGCCTGATTGATCCTGCCGACTCGCACGGGAACGAGCAGCAGCCGCAATCTCCACGAGTTCAGACGGGCCCGCGGGGTATCGAGCTGACTTCGGAACTCCGCGTATTCGTCTCTGCTGTCGTCAAGAATGCCGAGGTTCGCGTCGATCTCGCGTGTGGCCTCGACTTTATACTGCAGAGTTAGCAGGCATTGCACGCGCACATACCAAAGCTCGAGCGCCTGTGTGAGCGACTCTGCCTCGGGGATCTCTGCGTGCGTAGCGTCCAGCGCTGCGACCAACTCCCCTGATTTGAAAAGATCGACCGCGTTTCTGCTCGCGGACTGGGACTTTACTACAAACCCGGCACTGTCACATATTTTCTGCATTGGCGTATGGTGCTGGGGTAGCTAAATAAGCATAAGCCTGATTCTCATTCAGGGAGTTCCTCGTTCAAACTGGCTACACAGCGGCATTATTATAGAGGACATGCGAGTATCGTCCACGTGAAATGCGCCACTCGAAAAGCCTCACACATGTCACAGATAATTGTAACATCTACGTAACGTACTTTTGTATACATACGCCAGGAAACCCATCCTCAGTAGAGCCGCAGCGCTCCTCAACCGACTGAATTATCCTCACTTGTTATTCTCAACGGCCTACACATCATAATTAAAGCGAGCAAGCCGCCCGGGTCCCCACCCTTCCCCACGGCGATGGTTGTGCATACTCCAACCCTAACTACTAAGATCCACCCTTGACAGATAGCTAGGTGGAGCTCAGTTATTTGCATTTTGGGCGGGATTATACGCAATGAGTACCGGAGTATTTGTTGAAGATGGTGTTGAGACCATAGAGCACATTGTAGAGAATGCTGTGCTAGATAGAGCGTCTGTGGAGCCTGAGCCTTTTCCTACTGAAGACTCTGAACTTTTGGGGTACTCGAAAAGAAAGTTTCCGAAAAGACTGTACTTTCTGCTCATGGTCATCACTCTGTTCACCGTTTCAGCCTTGTCCACGGTAGCTGCAGGCATGGACGTCACTTACTACTTCGTATGCCATTTCATCGGGGTCGATAGGGAGCATTGTCTGCGCAACGATCTTGCCGGCGCGAAAGTCGCGAACTTCACTGCCGTCGGCTCGGTGATTAAGGGCGTTCTGTCGCTAGTCGTGACCACCTACATGTCTGCGTTAAGCGATCTTCAGGGCCGCCGGCCGCTCATCATCACGGCGATGGTTCTCACGAGTTTCGCCCACATATTTTCGTGGTACATCGTGTTCCATTTGAAGAATCCTTCCACATACTGGTGGCTGCTTTTGCCGACAATCATTGAAGGTCTTGGCGGCGGTGTCCAGCTTGTGCAGTTGATGTGTATTGCGTACATCTCCGATATGATCCGCGACCCGCATCGACGCGCGAAGCTTATCTCGATGGTCGATGGGTGCTTCTTCGGTTCGATCGCGGTAGGGCCTACCATAGGCAGCCTTGCCATTCGCTATATCGGGATCGAGTTTTTGTACATCGCGACATTCGCCGGCGCGCTCTTGGGGGCCTTCCTGGCGGCTTTGTTTTTGAGGGAAAGCTTGAGCACATACCACCAGCGCCGGAACTCGACGACAAAAAGAACAGTACGCGGGTCTCTGGATCTACTCCTCTTCCGGGGCATCGAGATTCAAAAAGATCGGCGCAACGCGTGTCTGCTGTTGTTCATCTCGACCTGCGGCTCAAGCCTCATCATCACATTCGTAGCCCTGCTTCTCCTCTACCCGAAACGCCTGTTCGGCTGGACGGCCGTCGAGTCCGGATACATGGTGTCGGCAATGTCCACCACACGGACGACTTGGTTCCTTATCGGGTTTCCATACATCCACTCTCAGTTGGCGCGTATGTGGACAGTGCACTCAAACAGGGTCGACTATGTCGATGTCTCATTGCTCAGAACAGGTATCCTGTTTTCCGTCTGCGGGTATCTGACTATGGGCTACGCACACAGCCCCTGGCACTATGCTGTAGGCGGGATCATCTGTGCGAGCGCGGCGCTCGCGATGCCGATCTACAAGTCGGCGATGCTGAAGTATGTGCCGCAAGGTCAATTCGGGACGTTCATGGCTGGGTTCAACCTGATAAATTCACTTATTCAGGTGTTTTTGCCCACCGTATTCCTCAAGCTTTACAGCTGGTCGTTCAGTCGGCGGAGTACCTTACCATTCGAGATTGTTGGTGCCGTGTTTTTGACTCTGTTCTTTTTGACGTTCTTACTTAAACCGGCCAACTAATTTTTTAAAGTAATCGCATATAGGTGTTATTCGGGAAATGGAGCACGTTGTTTGATTCGCGTCTGGCGAATCTCCAATAAGGTAATGAGGGCACGCTCCAGGCACGCAGGGCACGCACTGGCATCCGCCCGAACCCAGACAGAACTGGTTTTGAAACCACTTGTCAATGCAATGAGCGAATTAGGAGCCGAACAGCACGGCCGCAACGCTTTTCACGCGTTGGCCGCTCTTGGATCTGCGAAGCAAGCCGGGAAAATGCTTGCATCGACTCCTCGCAAAACTGTACTCGCTAATCTGATGGTCAGAGACGCTTCTGGCCGCACGCCACTCCACGTAGCCGCCTACTGCGGCCATATACGCGTGCTAAATGCATTTCTAGACATGTGTCCAGAGGCCGGGGACGTCCGTGATAGCGAGGGGAACACGGCGAGAGATGCCCTGCGGCGGCCAGCGGCAGCCGTGCATGGCGATTTACAGACTCACAAGAATTTTCAGAGATTCGTGCGCGTGGACAAGAACGGGTTCGAGCACCAGGACTTTGGGAGCGGTGTGCCTATGGATGTTTGGGACGTGGCCATGAGCAGCAAGATGTCTTTAATTGTTGTCGAATCGCCATCCGGAGACAGATCCGTTTACTCGCTGATCCACGGTAATGAATTGAGGCAGCTAGATATCGCGGCTCGCTATGTCGCCACGTCTAATGTGCATTCCTTGGCGGTGACGGCTGACCGGTGCTTTGCCTGGGGTAAGTCGAAGAACGGTGTTTTGGGACTCGATACCGACGAGAAGGTCGTTGTCGAGCCGCGAATGCTCGACTTCGATTTCGGGAGTGGGCACACAAGCAGTCACGGCGCGAACGCTTTCAGCGCGCTCAACGGCATCGGCGCAACATCCATTAAAGACCCGCTGATCGGTGTGTCCTGCTGCGATTTCTACAGCTGCTGCTATACGGCGACGAAAATATGGTGCTGGGGCACGAACCGCGGGCAGATGCTGAACAAAGCCGCTTTAGGAGATGTGGTTACAGAACCCGTATGCGTGTTCGAGTGCGATCGCATTCGGAGCGTTGTGGCTTGTGATTCGGCGCTGATTGTTCTCACTACGCAGGGCCAGCTTTTCGCGCTGAAAAATAGCCGAGTTTCCAAATTCGCGTTGGGGAAACACGCTATTGAGGTGATTGCTGGGAAGGGTGACTACCTTGTAGCGCTGAATAGCCAGGGGAAGCTTTTGCGTTCGAAAAACGAGGAAGTGACGACAATTTGGCAGCCCCGGAAGCCGAAGGATGAAATCGTGAGCTTTGATGTTGGCGAGAACGGCAAAACCATCATAGCGACGCGGGCTGCGGTGTTCAAGGTCGATGAAGAGATCAAAGAGCTGACGAACTTGAAAGGAATGCCCATCTCCACCATTAGAACAGACTCACTCTGCAAGACTTCGGTTGCCGTGTGCAATTTCACTGCCAGCTTTGCGTACGAAAAAAGCACTATTAAGGCCCAGTGGGGGTTAGAGTATGATTGCTATCTACAGGTTAGCACGGAAACCGTTGGTGTGCACAGTGCTGTACTGCATGCGCGTTGCCCGACGCTCGCGCAAGTCCCGCTCGATAAAGTGGTGGCTGCTCCTGGAGGCTCGTCCTTGTTCTATGCCGCGGAAGGTGGTTTCAAAGTCGAAGGTGCGCCCGTAGATTCTGTGCGGGCCTTTGTCAAGAATCTGTACACCAGCACGGCGGACGTCGATACGTTAAGTGCGCCGTCGCTGCACGAGTACCATGCTTTGAACCGCCTCGCGACGCGCAAGCTCGGACCAGGCTTGCTCGATGCTCGCGATCATGATGTTGGGTGTGACATGACGCTCAAGTCAGGTCTCCGCGCGCACTCAACGGTTTTGAAGGCGCTGTCGCCGGTTCTCGCTGCGCAGCTAGAGCGGTGGGGCGAGGATTTAGAACTGAACAGCGATCTCGCGTTGGAGAAGACGATCTTGGACTACGCCTACACGCAGCACTTGGTAAACGAGCGCTGCTCGATGCTGGCAAGAGTGCAGCAACTGTTCGATTTGTGGCAGGCGAGCGACGAGCTGCTGATATCGTCCCTGAGCCACACTTGTGAGTATTATTTGTTCAATATCCTTGATATGGGGATGGCAATTCCGTTGCTCCGCGAGACGGCGCCGAATACTAAACTGTACGCATCATTGGTGGACGTGATTGTGCGCCATCTCTCTTTTTTCCTGCCGCTTCTTAGCGACTTAGATGCGCAGACAGTAGCGCATATTGAGTCTCTGTTCATGGCGGCTGAAGGCTCAGAGGAAGTTGACACTGCTTTAGCCCAATCTTTCGAGACGCTTAAAAAGACGGTGACGACGCCGGTCGCAAAGAAGAAGAACCGCACCGTTTCGAACCCAGTAAGTTCGTCGACTCCATCAGTCAATTCACCATCACCATCTGTGTCGCCAGCCTCAAGCGCGTTGCCGGCAGATAAGTCAAATACCGCACTCGTATCGCCCTCGAAGCCAGAATCCACGCCACTGGGCCTGAGCTCACCTACACCTCAACCTAATGACGAGGGCTGGATTAAAGCGCGGAGAAAGACGCGAGGAAGCTCTACTGGAGACCGAAGTGTTGTGAAGACGGCGCTCGCGGAAACAATGGGTAAGCCTTTCAGAATCGAGACGCCCGTGGATATTGGTAGAGTAGATGTCTCCAGAGCCGATGCGGCTAAGCCACGAGACGTCGCGAAAGCGGGCGCACTGAAACCTGTGCCTCCGAAAGCCGGTCTGAAGCTCGGCGAGCTCCCGAAACTCGGTCTCGCAGCAAAGCCCAATGAGAATCTGCGCAATCTGCCGGACCTTCCTAAACTAGGCAGCGCTCCAAAAGCCCGCACGAAATCCGCTTCAAAGACCTCGAAATCAAAGCCCTTCAACTCGAAATCGACTATCCATTTCGACCCTGTCACGATCGCGAAGGAGCTCGAGAAGCCCGCGGAGCCGGCGCCTTGGAAACCGGCTACCCCGTGGAAACCAATTGCCGAGGTGCGCACGGCGCCAGCGGTTCTCCGGAAACTCGAGCGTGAGCACGAAATCAACTGCCGACGCACTGCTGGTGGCAGTGTTTGGGGCATTAAGAGCTGATTTTTTATTTATTTAGCATTTAATAGAGTGTATTTTTTCCTTGTATTCCAAGCTTAAGATTATACACTACCAGAAAACATTTTTCGTCTCTATTATGCCGTGAGCCTCTCCCTGATTTTGTTGAGGTACTGCACATACGTGGGCTCGCTCTCGCTACGGTCCTCGACGAGGAAGGACGTCGCCCACATGCGCAGCGACGCGTCGCTTCTCTCGGAGAGAATGTATAGCGTCTGGTAGTAGACAGAGTCGACGCGGTTGCGCGCCGCGGAAATGATGTTGCGGATGCGCACGTTGAGGTCGCTCGTCTCGATGACCGGCATCTCGGCCTTGCCCACGGGGATGTTGTCGATGCTGTCCGTGCCGAACGCATCGATCAAGAGCTGCGGCACGACATCGCGGTTGATCCAGAGGAACATGACCTGGCCATCGTCGATGAAGTAGAGACCATGGCTGCGCATGGACTGGCCGCTCAAGTTCAAGCGCGCAGGGAGGACAATGTTGCCGTTTTCGTCGGGGAGACCCGCCTCCTCGGGCAGTTCGTGCAGCGCGTAGAAGTCCGGGTACAAATACTTCATGAGGTGCGGCACGGGCAGCGTGATCAACAGGTCGAGCGCGTGCATGCGAATGTCCGAGAGAATCTTCGCGTTCGCACGGCAGGCCACGGATTTTTTGAGGCTGAACAGCAGCAGCGGCAGCAACGTCAAGTTGCTGCTCATCGTCAACGCGCCGGACGCGGTGTGCGTGTTCAGGACGTCGGTGCGGAAGGTCTTCAGGAGCTCGGCGACGCGCGCGTTCAGATACTCCTGGGTCGACAGCACGCCGTACGAGATGACGCGGTCGTTCGCGAGGTGCGAGTAAACGGTCGCGAGCGCCTGCTGGTCGGCGCTCGCGTAGACATCCGTGAGCTTGTCTGAGATCGGGATCTGCATCGTCATGACGCGGATCTTGCGCTCGCCGTACGCAGACGTGTAGAGCAGCGCGCCTTGGACAACGACGTACGGCTTCGTGATCGTGTCCTCGAGGTTCAGGTGCACGACGTACGTCTGGTCGTGCGGCACGTTCGGGAACGTCATGAGGTCGCTCGACCGCACAAAGAAGTGGCCCGAGAACGAGGACGACCGGATGCCGGAGGACGCGCGCACACGCAGCATGCCCTCTTGGCCGAAGTCCTGGGACAGGAACCGCGTGACCTCGTTTTCGAGTTTTGCGACGTCGGCAGCGCGCGTGAAGTTCCAGCCCGGGTAGAAGTACGTGCTGCCGCCCGTGTACTTCGGCAGATTCGACAGCGACGCGACGTCCTGGTAGCTCGAGCAGATGAGGAACATGTCCACGGACACCTGGCACCGGTTGCACTCGACGGCGAAGCTCTTGTAGAAGCTGTCCGCCGGCTGGAACAGCTTGTGCTCGTTCTTCGTGCCGGCGAGCTTCGCCTCGTCGCGCGACTCGAGCTTCGCGACGCCCGTGTTCGGCAGACAGGACGTGATGGCGACGACCTTCCCGCCGACGTTCGACACGAGCTTCAGCGCCGCCTTCAGGCCGCTGCCCATGCAGTTACTCGAGGTCGTCGTCGCCGCGTACATCTCCGGGAGCTTGACGAGCAGGTTCTCGATCTCGGCGCGCATGTCGCGGAGGTTCAGCAGCAGCCCCGAGTTGCTGGGCAGGAACGGGTCCTCGAGGTCGCTGACGACGAGCAGGCGCAGCTCGCGCGTGTCCTCGTCGATCTGGAAGAACGTCAGCGCCGAGTCGACGCCGATGAACGCGACGCGCGTGCGCGCGTCGCCATTCGGCAGCTCGTCGAGCGCCTTGCTCAGGATCCGGCACACCTCGGGCAGCGCGCCGATCGACGACGCGCTGACGCTCGTGTCGAGCAGAAACACGTACGTCGGCGGCTGCGGCGGCTTCGCGACGTAGGCCTGCGGCGCGAGGAAGTCGACTATGCCGTAGTTGAACTCGGCGCGCTCGTACATGTTCACGGCCTTCATCGTGTCGTTGTCGAACTCGAAGCTCTGCGGAATGTCGTTCGTCAGGTTGCACACGCAGCACCGCCAGTGCGTGTTGTTATCGATGATCGTCACAAACGGGTTGATGTACGAGCGGCACCGCCGGCACCGCTGGATCGCGAGGTCCGACACAAGCGGGATCGGCTCCTCGCGCTCGCGCAGGTGGTTGAAGGGCCGCACCACGAGCGAAAGCGGCAGCTTCGCCTTGCGCAGCAGCGCGGCCGACCGCGGGATCACGTTCATCGTGCTCCGCATGTAGTCCGGGGCCACGTTCGACCACTCGCTGCCGGTGACAGTGCCCTCGTACGAGATCACGAGCGGCGGCGGCGGCAGGTCGAGGTCGTTCACGGGCGGCGGGATCGCGTTCAGCAAATCCGCGCTGTGCAGCTCCGTCAACGCGGGCGCCGTGGCCGCGTATCCCGCGCGGGGCGACGGCGGAGTCGGGCCCGTTGTGTACGTTCCGGCGAGGCCCGACGGATACGCGCCGTAGCCTTGGTACCCGGAGCCTTGTTGGAGGTTCATACCGCCCATCTGGTCTGTGGGCGGCGGGATCGCCGCGGCGGCACCGGGCGTGAAGAGCCCGTTTTCGCCGGGATACCCGTCCTGATACGAAGGATCTGCGGGCGCGGCGGACACGTCGTACGCCGCGATCTGCTGCTGCGGGTATTGTCTGCGCTTGTGACCGCTCATGTTCGTAGTACGTGTTCGTCCCAACCCTTTTTTCCTTTTCAACGCGCGCGACCCACACGCGACCTGTGGGGAAGACATGTAGACAGTGATTGAAGGAGCCATGGTTGAATGGAATGAGGTCACTAAATTATTCAAGAGCTGGTTTGAATCTCGGCCGGGCTTAGAGCTGAGCACAGCGGACAAAGCCGTTTCGGAATGGGCCACGTCTCTCGGTTGAAAATTCCTGTGCTCGCTTTCTTAGTTTTCATTCACTGCTCAATTGACCAGAATATTACCTTTCTGCATAAATATTCACAGACTCATATAGACGCAAGCGTAGGGTACCACCAGCTTACGGCTCACCGACCTCTCATGTCAGATATCCGCTTCACGAACTTGTGGGACAATGCCGCTGTGCCGCAGAGATGCATTATAGTGCACGGCGAGTCGAAAAGCGTCGGCCAAGGCGAGGGATCGGCCATCGTGTGGTTCGAGAGCTACAAGTTCCCTGCGCAGCGCGTGCCGCTCAAAAACGGGTTCTTCCGCGCAATGGTCCCGCTCGAGCGCGGAGAGAACAAGATCACGTTCGAGACCGACGTGCCGGGGTACGCCCCGCAGCGCAAGACGCTGACCTTGCGGTACCTGCCGATCGAGTCGGACCCGCCCGTGCACTTCTGTTTGCTCGTGGCTAAGGACTCCCCCGAGCAATTCGACGCCATGCCGTACCGTATTGGGCCAGAAGGCGGCAACAATCTCGGCACGGCGGTGCGCAAAATGCGCATGGCCGCCTACATGACGAGTGCGTTCACGATGGAGCAGATGAACCGCAACGGGTGCGGGCTGCGCTCTTACACGCCGTACTCGGAGCGCGAGCAGGACACGCTGAGCTCGCGCGACAGCTCGACGAGAAACACGGCGCACATCCACATTGTGCGGCTCGAGCAAACAGTCGCGCAAATCCGGGACGCGAACTTGGCGCAGCAGAACACTAACGGCAACAACACGGGCGGGCTGTTTGGCATTGCATTCGACGGGCTCAAGAAATACGGCGGGCCTTTCGACACGGGCGAGTTTGTGCAGGCGGCGTGCGTCTTCTTGGACGGCCATTTCGACCCGCAGCAGAACCTCATTCTCGGCCACGCCGCGCTCGGCGGCGGGATCGGCAATTTCAAGCTCGCGATCTTCGGCAGCCACGCGATGTGGAGCTGGCCGACATGCCTCGAGGATTTGCCCATTGCCTGCATGGACGAAACACGAACGGATACGCGGTATGTCGCTAATGACGCAAACCAGTCGGGAACGGCATGGGAAGCGCTCTGCGTCGGCATGGGCGCATTCCAGCACGAGATCGGGCACCTGCTGGGCTGCCCGCACGAGCCCGACGGCGTCATGCTCCGCGGCTACCTGTTCTGGACGCGGTCGTTCTGCGCGCGCGAGGGCTACTCATCGCGCGAAAACAAAATCTGCTGCGCGAGCCCGCGCGCGCAAGACGAGGACCACTGGCACCGCATGGATATCATGCGGTTCCTGTACCATCCGTCTTTTGCACTACCCGGCGAAGGCACGCGCGGCAATGCGAAGCCCATAGTGTACCCGACGAGAACCGGGTTGGATATCCAGTGCCCGCAAGGCATTTACATGATCGACATTCTTGCCGATGGCAACTCGAGAGGCCACATCGAATTCAACTTACCTTCCAATGTGCAGATTTCTCTGGACGAGCTGAAGCAGGCCATTCCCTCTGAGTTCCGGAACAAGCCGCTCGATATCCACGTTCACGCGCCTCCCATGGAGCAGCTCGATGTCTGCAATATCCAGGATCTCGTGAAAAACGCGCAGAACAACCGTGAGCTTGTTTCTATAACGCTTGGACAGCAGAACGGCGACGAGAAGTCGTGCCGCTTGCCTTCTAACGAGAAGCCGCAGCTCGTCCGGATCTACTCGGGCTTGGCCCTTGATGGTATTGAATTCGTGTATCGCAACGGGTCCGTGCTGTTCGGGACCCGCGGAGGGTCTCCGAAAGACTACCCGATTGCCCAAGGCGACGAGTTTGTCGGGATCAGCGTGCGCTCCGGCGCATGGGTCGATGCTGCTGGCGTCATCACGCAGCGAACGCGCTCGCCTCTTTGGGGTGGCGGCGGCGGTGGCTCGGCCGATCTCGTGCCACCGCGCGGGAGCAAGATCTTGGGACTCAAGGGATGGTACGGGAACTGGTGCAACGGACTGGCTATTATCTATGGTCAATGATTTAGTTATGTACAATTTACTGCCACTTTTTCGCATGCGCAAGCTTCTTCTTCATAGGGTCGGCTCGCGGCACACTGCGAGTGCGCCAGATCTTGAATAGCAAGACAGTCGTGAAAAGAGAGATGCCGTACCACGTCAAAATGTACTGGAAATGCGAATTGCGGAACTCGACTTTCGCCTGGCCGCCAATGGGCACACCGCGCATCGCGAGCTGCTCAGAGAGATCGCTCGTAGGCTCGCGCAGTGCCTCGATGTAGATAGGCTGCGCGCCGGTATCTGCAGCCATGGCGTCAATGTCCATGAAATGGTACTCGATGCCGTTCTGCTCCCTGCCGGGGGTGAACCGATTTTTCTGCGGTTTCTTGTGCAGTAAACAGTCCAGGCTCACAGGGCCACGAACAAGGCTATCTGGTCGCGTCTGCTGCAGCTTGTGGGCCTCGTCGACCCATCCGCGGAAGATCAGCAACGTGCTACCATTCTTGCGTTTCAAGGGCGTCACTATATAGTATCCGCGCCGGTTGTTATGCAGCCGAGGCCCGACGAGCTTCTCCTGCGAATGGTCGAATTCGCCGCTCACACGGACTCTTCGGTAGTCGAAATCCTCGACGGCGGCCGGATCGATTTTGGGCGGCAGGTCCAGCGGCGGCGCGAGCAGCCGGTTCTCGGCTTTCGAGATCAAGTCGAGCTTCCACTGCAGCCGCTTCACCTGCCACGTGCCTAAACCAAACGAAACGATCGGCATGAGCACGAGCAGCCCGAGCGTGACCTTGGACCCGAAAGACTTCTTCGAGTTCGCTCGAGACTTCGACTCGTCCCAATTGCTTCGCAGAACAAGAGTCCGCACACCGACCCGCGGGATCCCGCGCGGTTGGAGCTGCCGAGCAATCTGCGGGCTGCCGAGAAGTCGTCGAAACATGGAAAAGAACCCTTTCTCAGTGGAGTATATAGTGGGATGTGCATACAGGACGGATTAACAGGATAATTAGTGGTAATACTTTCGTTGATAATTAGGCTGCATGGCACACTGCGCCACTGTTTTCTGCCTGCGCGTTTTCTGGCGGATCTTGCTAGCGACCCGGATATTCGCCGGCTCCAAGTCGTGCTCGAGAATTAGCCCGCGCGACGTCGTCCACCGTGACGTTCTTTGGCCCGTCCACAAGTTCACTTCGGCCATGATGTCTTCTTCACGGCGTTCGCCGATGTGTAGTTTCCAGTCGTCCGTATCGCGATCCCACAGCACAGTCACGAGCCCGAGCTGCTTGGCAATAGACCGAACGCGGTTGTCGACGCCGCCGTAAGGAGGCCGGAAGTAGCGCGGCACGACTCCTGCAGTGGCATTGATTGCCCAAATACACCACTGAAGCTCGGCGAATATTTCCTCATTCGTAAGAGCCGGCAGGAATTGGTGCGACCATGTATGCACGGCGACAAGATGGCCCTCGCGGCGCTCGCGCAACACGGTGTCTGGATGCGTTACGACGTTTGTCCCGATTAAGAAAAACGAGGTCTTCATTTTATCTTTCTTCAGTGAGGTTAAGAGCGCCGGCGTCGCTTTGCTCGGGCCATCGTCGAACGACTGGGAAAGAATATCACAAGTCGTTATGTCTGTTGGTGCTGTATTTTGACCACAGTCAAACGACCAAGCTTGCTCGAAATCAAAATCACACTCTCCCTGGTTATGCTTAGCGACATCGGGGATGTTCGTAATATTGTGATGAGCCTCAAAAATATATGGCGGCACAGAATCGCCAGGCCAGCAATTGAGGCCCGTCTTTTGCTGCAGCCATTCTGGCATAGGCTTGATTGCCAGCACTGGCATTATGAGGAACAAGAGGTTCATGTTGTTTATTGCGTGCGGCTAGGGCCGTCGCGAGATATTCTAGACACGATCCTTATGGCACAGCCAATGGAATCATAAATACATCAATCATATTACGCCTCAGAGCTTATTTTCTCCTCGTCCTCGTCGGATTCCTCTATAGCGCTAGAATTCAGAGACAAGCCCTGATGGGTCCTCGTGAGCGTGTCGACGTCTATGCCGAGACTGAGACCGGCGGTAGGGACCACAGTGTACCGGCGTTTCTTGTCGCTGAGTTGGGAGTGGACCTGAGCCTCCTCGTGCGACACCTTGTAGAACCAGTTGAACCGCTCGTTGTACTTGTAGAGCGACCAGTCGACGCCGTACGGTTTCGGCTCGAGCACATACAGGGTGTGGAGCGGGACCTCGAGGTCGCCGATCGCATCGCGGCCCAGATTCATGAAGTACGACAGCAGAATCCGTGCAACAACGCGGTGGCAGATGAGTAAACAGTTATCCTCCATACGCTCGATCTCCATGATCACGGGCCGCACGCGGTTGATCACGTCCATGTAGCTCTCGCCGCCGATGCCTGGGTACCTGTACCGGATCTTGTTCTTCATACGCGCCTCGTACTCGCTGGGATACTTCTGCTTGATTTCCTCATATGTCATGCCGTTACAAATCCCGGCGTCGAGCTCGTTCAACATGCGGAACTCCTTGACGTCGAACTCGTTGTCGCTGAAATACTTCCCGGTCTCAATCGCCCGCCGCAGCATCGACGTCCACACGCAGAAGTTCTGCTCGACGGGCTCCTTGACGTCCTGCAAAAAGTTCAGGTCCGCGCCCGTGTTCCTCAGAATCTCGATCTTCTCCTCCTCTTCCTTGACGCGCCGCTTCGCGAACTCCTTCCGCTGGTACTTTATGAACTCGGTCAGCGCGCGCGCGTATTTGTCTCCCCTCTCCGTGAGGTCGGCGTCGCCACCAATCCTACCCAGCTGGTTGTCTGTGGACTCGCCGTGCCGCGTAATCCATATCTGGCACGGCGTGAGATTGAAGTTCAGCAGGAAGAACACGACCTGTCCGGACAGAAACCCCTTGATGTTGCCGCACTCGAATTTCTGGCCAACGTTGATGAACTTCACGTACTGGAAGTTCCGGTTCGCCTCCTCTTCAGGCGTGATTGGCTCGTAGGCCTTTTCGTAATTACTTAACCGCGTCAGAAAGTCGTTGATAGCTGCCGTGCGATCCATGCGTCCGTAGTCAGGCCCGCTGAGCTTGAGACGCACGTTCGACTCGATGATGTCGCGCTGCGTGCAGATGGACTCGAGGAACAGAACTTTCAGGCTTCCCTTACTGCGCTTGTTGATGATGTCCATGACCTTCGTCCGGCGCGTGATAGTTGTGTTCGTGGCATCGAGGATGCCGATGCTTCCTTCCCCTTCGAGCACGTAATCAAGAAGCTCGTTCAGCGTGTCCTCCGCCCATTTCTCCCGCAGTTTAACTGTGCTTGGGTTGTCCGGCGAGAAGAAGTCCCCCGTATGCGACGTCGCTGCCGTTGCGGCATCCTTCTGTGAGTGCACGCTTACGGGCTCTAGCGAGGGTCCTAAACTGTTGCTGGCCCGGCGCCGAGTATTACCGACGTTGAAAATGCGGCAGTGGTGCTGCTGCCAGTTCAGATACCGCGCGAGTTTTTTCGTGATATAGCTCTTGCCGCGGGCCGGCAGCCCGACCATGACCACGACGAGCTTCGAGCCAACGTCGTCTATACGGCCATCCGGGCTGATGCGCGACCGAGTAAGCCCAGGAATGTCGAGTGTTGTAGCTCGGTTTCTCCTTTGGGAAGTGGACGAATCCGAATCGCTCTCACCGCCGGGGGACGCTGGGTTGTTCTGATCCGTAGGCTCGAGGGCCTTCGTTCGCAGCATTGATGATAAAGACACTTGTGAGCCAGCCCTCGAGGGACCTACGCTCGGACTGGCACATGGCACGAGTTTAGGCGACTCGGCTCCGATAATGCTGCGCTCTGAGAATGGTGCATCCCGCGAAGAAGACGATTTCAGCTGCCGTCGCTCAAACGAACTGGGGCTCTTGCTGAGCTCATTGAACTCGTCAACGCGTGACTTCCTTCTCCTGTTTTGCTGCTTGTCAAAATCTGACGCCATGATGAAACGTCCCCTATATATGGAAAAGGCAGCCTATTACACTGGGTGAGGAGAAAAGATATATATTACTACACACTGGAACGTGGTGAGGATGAGGGGAGAGGAGGGAGATTGGCCCAAGGCGTTGGGGGGGTTTGTCCCAAAGTGACGTTACGTTCACGCTAGCATATTATGGTGTTGAGCCGATATCCATGACATTGAATGAAAGGCGGCCCACGTCGTTATGCATAATCTGTCACAAAATCGGTGGGTAGTGCGTCCCTCGAACAGCTGATGTGACGCAGCCGTTTAAGCTAAAGACTGGGCGGCTTATAAACGTATATATATAATTGGCTCGGCACAGCAACGTTCGCTCAATGGTGGGTATTTTCGTCGAGGACTTCGAAGCTGATCAGATGATTCCTGCGAAAATGGATATAGCCAGGCCGCGCTCGCAATCCGCGCGCCAGACCAGTTCGCCACTATTTGTCGACGCCGACGTTAAAAACTCTTATCTCACGGCGAATAATTTATTTGGTCGAGAAAGTGGTCGCCACAAAAGCTAGGCTTCCCACGTGCAGATCAAATGATGGTCACGGCACAGTCCGCTCTCACGGCGGCCACCCAAAGCCCAAGCACGGATCGCCCCCGCTTGACTGGGTTAAGAACGCGTGACAGAACGCATCGGAATCATTACTTTATCGTTCTATGAGACCACTGGGTCTGACTAAATAAATTTACTCCGATATTACAGGATGCAATCTGGAAAAAAAAATTAGAGGGCAGTGGCCTGCTCCGGTGATTTAGGTAGCCCACTGTTCCGGGGAATTTTGGGAACTCGAAAGATTAAGTGATCGAGCTTTAATTAAGAAAATTGAGTTTTACGGCTTTCCGGATTATTGCAATCGCCCGCATTGATTTTCGTTTTTTCTGGGGCTGGCGGCGCCCTTAAAGGCACGTCACGAGCATGCTGCATATGGCGCTCCCATGCATATTTTTTCTCACACAATATCATACAAGGGTACGGTTTGTAAAGCTAGTTATGTTCATCAGATATAATACATTTATGCTTCTGCTACCGAGTATGTTCTTTGATTAATTAGTTCTGTACTTGAGCCTGTTTCCATTGGAGCCAAGCCCCTTGCTTTTTTCAGATTTCTCTTAACAAGGCAGTGTTATCTTGCCCTAGACCCACGAAAGGACACGGCACACCCTATCATGATTTGGTAATTAGTCCAAGCCAGGCTAGTGTTGTCGAAATCGTTCGAAAAAAAAGGCAGTAAGCTCGCAGGCGACACAGCTTTTCGGCAAAATATGAATACCGCCTCTTGAGCTTCTAGCGATTTAATTATTTTGCTTGATCTCTGATCGGTGGCTTCTGCTGTTTAGCTTCTAGCATAACAGGCATGGAAGATGTTACGTACCGACTTCTCCTTTACTAGGGTTCGAGCCGCTCGCAACCGGTAGAGTAACAAAACCTAATGACAACGTTATCTGCCGCCTACCAAAAGCAGATGCCACTGAAACCTCCGCAGGCGAAGAAAATTTTGTGGTGGTGAGCATGCGGTATTTATCTAATGAGATAGGTAACGCCGTAAAATAATGGCTCATTGCTAAACACAATAAACTGAAACTCATAAAAGCTGCACCGATCGGGCTTGATCGTACTCAATTCTGGGCCTTACTAGTCGCTCAGCATACTTCGTGAGATGAACCCACGTAGCGCACAGGCCCTGCTCCTGTGGGAAGGGGTCCAATCTTTTCTGGGCCACCCGAAACCCCTGCCCTCAAATGACCTCATGCATTGTTCGACGATGCACAGGATGCATAAAACACGTATTTTCATAAATATATATCAATCAAAGCAAAGGACTTCCATCGAGACCAAAGAAAACAACGCAAACATCGCACACGGGCTCCTACTACCTGATTAGCCTCCCCCCTGATTCTGACCGGTTCAAGAATTCTTGGCAAACAAGAGGGAAAAGTTAAGCCAGTTTAAGGATCAGAGCAAGCGCAAGAGATTCCGCAATGTGCTATAATCTCAGCGATTATGAGAGCAATCTGCATTACAACGTGCTTCATCCATCACAGCCTTGTGCCTCTTTTGAGGCCATGACGCCTTTATCATTAGAGCCTCAGCATCGGAGTGTGCCGCATGGCATCTACGAAACCGTGGACGAGAGCCTGTACAAGCTATTCCACTCACATCTGGACAATGGTCCGCTGGTCGGGCATATTGCTGGGGCATTTACATTGTTATGGTTCAATCCGTGGTCGTGCTTTGAGGCCGTCCGCCACGGCGAAGCGCCATTGCTCTCGCTGGACCTCAGTGAGAATTTCTTGAGCTTTATGCGGTACCTCAAATTCATAGTGACGCACGGGAGACTAAAACAGCATACCATCATGGTCGCCCTGCTCTATATGCACCGGTTTTGCACTCGCAGTAGACGCGTCATTCAGCGGCACCCTACAAGCGAGGTGCGCATTCTCGTGACGGCCCTGATGCTCGCAGACAAGCACGAGGACGACGTGAGCTACCGCAGCTCGACGTGGGCGAAGCTCGGCCGGATTCCCCTGGCCGAGCTCCGGCGTATGGAGCTCGAGTTCCTCAGCGAAATTGAATTCGATTTGTTCATCTCGCCTAAGGCCTGGTCGGAATTCGGCGAGCTAGTTTCGGGAACCCTGTTTCCGATCGTCGAGTCGGTGGTCCTGCAATGACCGTAAAATTAATGCAACTGATGATTCATGCCTGTACACACTAATCTGTTTTTATATATATTCATTAGCTTTCTTTATATCTCATTCGTGTCCTGCGCTCGCCACACGCGCGCATCATGTCCCTTCCCATTTCGGATGGTTTTTGCCGCTACCCAGACCCCACCACCACTCACGCCCGTACGCTCACTCACATTGGATAGACATATGGGTTCCGCGTGCTCGTGCTGTCTACGGTGGCGTCGCGATGGCGACTCCGACTCGCAGGCACCCATGCTGGTTGAGGAGGAGCGACAGGCCGTGGAGACGCTGCTGCATTTCTTTGACAATCGCGAGGAGCAGGATCTATTCAACGATCAGGCTCTGGACGCGCTCACAACGCTTGTGCAGAGCGACAACGTCGAGCTGCGGCGGTCTGCAGCGCTGACATTTGCAGAGGTCACAGAGAACTATATAAGCCCCGTGGACGCGCGCGTTCTGGAGCCGATCCTCGTCTTGCTGCAGTCGACGGACAGCGACATCCAGCGCGCGTCGAGCGCGGCCCTCGGCAACCTTGCCGTGAACAATGACAACAAACGGCTAATTGTGGCAATGGGCGGCCTCGGCCCGCTCATGAAGCAGATGATGTCGCCGAACGTCGAGGTCCAATGCAACGCCGTCGGCTGCGTGACGAATCTCGCGACGAGCGACGAAACAAAGGCGAAGATTGCGCGCAGCGGTGCGCTGCTCCCCCTCACAAAGCTCGCTAAGTCCAAGGACATGCGCGTGCAGCGCAACGCGACGGGCGCCCTGTTGAACATGACGCACAGCGCCGAGAACCGCCGCGAGCTCGTGAACGCCGATGCCATTCCCGTGCTCGTGTCCCTGCTGTCGAGCCAGGATCCGGACGTCCGGTACTACTGCACGACCGCGCTTTCGAACATAGCCGTCGAGCCGGAGAACCGGCTACGTCTGGCGCAGACGGAGCCGCATCTTGTCCACCATCTCATCCATCTAATGGGCCCGTCCTCACCAAGAATCCAGTGCCAAGCGGCGCTCGCGCTGCGCAACCTCGCGAGCGATGTGAACTACCAAGCCGAGATTGTGCGCGCGAACGGGCTGCCGCTGCTCCTGAAGCTCCTGCAATCGCAGCACACGACTCTGGTTCTGGCCGCCGTCGCGTGTCTGCGCAACATCTCGATCCATACGCCGAACGAAAGCGTCATTGTCGAGGCCGGGTTCTTGCCGCCGCTCATCGACCTGCTCGGCACGGCTGATAACGAGGAAATTTTGTGCCACGTCGTGTCGAGCCTGCGGAACCTCGCCGCCTCGAGCGAGCGCACGAAGCTACAGATCGTCGAGGGCGGCGCCGTCGAGAAGTTCTTCGACCTGCTCACGCGCGTGCCCGCTTCCGTGCAGTCGGAGATCACTGCCTGCCTCGCCGTGCTGGCCCTCGGCGACGAAATCAAGTCACGCCTGCTCGACCTCGGCATCGTCCGCGTGCTCGTGCCCCTCACACGCGTCGACAGTTTCGAGGTCCAGGGGAACTCGGCGGCGGCCCTCGGGAACCTGACGTCCAAAGTCACCGATTACACGCCGTTTGTCGAGTGCTGGACGGAGCCGGAAGGCGGCATGGAGGGCTTTTTGCACAGCTTCTTGCAGAGCGGGGACCCGACATTTGAACACATTGCGACGTGGTCTGTCTCGCAGCTTCTTGAGGCCGGCGACCCACGGGTCGTCGAGCTGCTAAAACGCAACCAAAAGATTTCGCGCAGCATCCGTAAACTCGCCGAAGTCGAAGTGGCACCGCAAGAGGGCGATGCGCTTTACCAGACCCAGGTCGCCGTGCCGGCCCTCGCCAGCCGGGTGCTCAATCTCCTCGAGTCGAAGTAACCGGCAGATTTGATGATGTTACGAAAAGGGTGTTCTTAGAATAATTCACGAGCAACGAACACCCGAGTCTGTCGGTGCGTTTAGAGTGCAGCGGCGCACGAGATGCCGGCAAAATTAGCCACAGTAATCAAAACATGTACTTCAAGCGCATCCAGTAAGAGTAATTATGCAACGTAAATAGCAGCTATGTAGCGTATGGTTGCTGATTGAACCCCATGTGGCTGGAACTTGATTGCTCCGCAGCACAGTAGATAGCTCCGCAGCACAGCAGATAGCTCCGTGGCGCAACAACCTGGGTAAGTAACCCGTTTACCAGACATAGTCGTGATCAGTGACTAGGTCAGTTTAAAAAGTTCACTGATAAAGAGCACACAAGATTCCTAAATTTTACATTTTAAGAATCCTCATCTAGCAAATCACGTTCCCGTGTGACCGGAAATTTTGTGGTTGATTCATGGACCCTCGACAATTCACTGCCGCGAAGCTCGCGCGTTTGAGCAGCCAGCCGGCAGGGAAACTCGTGCAGGAGTTCCCTCTGATTATGAAATACTGGTTGCAGTTCATCGAAACCTCTGAAGACCGCGCTCAGGCCTGGGATCGCTCTCTCAACGCGTGTCCGAGCTTCGAACTCTGGACTACATTCTTACAGAGCCCAGAAGGATCCAGCGTAGAAGCCGCAGAGCGTGCGAAGAACGCCATCGGCACATACTTTTTGAGCGCAGAAATCTGGCGGAAACTCGTCGAGCGTGCCTCTAACGAGTCCCAGAAGCTGTTGTTCATCAAAGAGGCCATTCGCGCGCCGTTGTACGACTATGCTGAATTTTATCAGCTTGCAAATGACCTTGAAGCCGAGCCATACGAAAAACTCGCATCCATGGCCGAAACGGTTGCCGATATCACGACGCAGTGCTGGGAATTCGAGAGCCAGCTGCAAACGCAAGAGTTCCAGACCAGAGAACTCGGCGCAGAATTAGATGTATGGAATCGTTACCTCGACTATGCCGAGTCTTTGCTCGATAAAAACCTCGAGCATTTCGATTTGCTCACCTACTGTGTACAACTGTACCGCCGGTGCCTGGTGATCACAGCACTCTACCCGCCATTCTGGAGGCGATATGCCGCCTTCCTCACGTCACATGAAATAGACAACACTGAAGTGTTGAAGCAGGCGGTGCATTATCATCCGAAAAACAAGTCGCTTCGCGAGCTATTGATCTCAAAATTGACGGATAAAGGTGAGATTCAAAAGGCGCGTGAATACCTTGATACTGAAGCACTTGTAAAATTCGATCTCGCACACAATTTGGCGCCACAGACGGATGATGTTGCATACCAAGCTGTTTACAATCAAGCCACGGGCAAGCCCGTCACTCTTGAGATGGTGAAGCAGGCACCCCAGCTATTCAACACGGTCAGTGATCCTTCGTGCATGCTCGATGCTTGGAAGGAGGGGCTCTGTGCTGACCCTGCGGCCTTTGCAGAGCGTTTGAAAGCCGCAGGCCATTTAAAAGAATTCTTCACAGTGGATGCGACGCTCACAACTTTGTAATCGATATGAATGAGCTTGCCTTTACTACACTGTGCCTGCACACCACACATCTAGCGCTTCTAAAAAACAAGTCTCCTACACAATGCTGTGGCTGCCTCCTCTTCCACGGTCTAATTTATCAATCGATACATAATGCTTCTCATTTATCGCGAAATATCTACATAGTCATTACTCAGGGAGAAGAGGTTGCTCCCTGATGGCTAAAATGCCTCCAAACCTCGGAAACTAATCCGCGGCTATATTTTGCGCAGTACTGGGTGCTCCAGCATTCACAAAGACAGAAACACTCGTAGTAACAACTGCGTAAGCTACGGCTGGAGCTGCTCGCGGTGACTGAGTCACCGTATATTGGTTGGCTTCATGGCCGCACGCGAAGACTGCTGAGTTGTGCAGGTGCTCTTTGATGTCGCGGCGCTCCAAAATGTTCAGGACGGGTAGTCGTTTTAAGCGTTTGGTCTTATTCCTTAGGACATTGAGGAGCTAACGATGATCGCTAGCGTCCTAAGGTCCAAGAACCGCCACTAGATGAGCCATGATAGGCGAGGTTGGCCGGACGCGACGACTGCTGAGTTGTGCAGGTGTTCTTTGATGTCGCGGCGCAGCATGTTCAGGACGGGTAGTCCTCCTAAGTATTGTGTTGTCATCCTTAGACTACTCCCTGCTAGCGGCCAGTCCTACTATTCACACTTCACAACCTGGCGACTAAACGGAGCAAACACACCACTAAGGGCGACGACGAGAGGACGGGTGGTCCTTCTAGGTCTTGTAGTTTTCTTGAGTCTTCTGTCGTCATCCTTAGACTACTCCCTGCTAGCGGCCAGTCCTACTATTCACACTTC
>JAJMCC010000039.1:0-67942 GCA_030584945.1 Starmerella roubikii | reverse complement strand
CGCGGCGGCGGCGCCCTGCGTGTTCGGCGGCACATTCGACGTGCCCGCGGCGGCTACGGCGGCCGCCGCGGCCGCCGCCGAGCTTGATCCGGCGTTGCCCTTCGCCTGCGGCGCCGGGCCGTGCGACGTGTGGCTGACCGCCGTCGTCGGCGAGGCGAACGTGCCGTTCGGCGGGATCACGACGTTGCGGTCGACGGTGCCCTTGTGCGAGTCGCTATCTGGAGCGGTTGCCGACGGTTGTGGGGTCGGCTGTGAGTAGCCGAATCCCCAGAAGGATCTGGCCATTTGCGGGGAAATTTCGCGGTTCTTTCAGAAAGTAGGCAGGGAAGCAATAAAAGGCGCAGCGAAAAAAAAGGGCGCGACGACAGGAAAACAATTGTGGGGAAGGAACGCGTGCTCCAGGTGCTAAGCAATTGGGCTTACTGCTAGCTTCGTTTGTGGGATGCTTGTTCCACGCAGGCAAGATAGGAAAGCCAGCTTTTTCCTCAGTGAGTGGAAGCGGGTTAAACGTCACCTTTTGCCCTACATGAGAGATAACGAGTTTGCTGCTAAGCAGCCCGAACCACAAGGAAAAAATATCGATGGACCTCGTTGACTACGGGCTGCCCGTGCAAATTCCCGGCTCCCTGGCGCGCCGGCATCCGGAAATGGTGAGCCAAGGCGCAGAGGCCCTGGTGTTTTTCACGAAAGAGCCCGAACAGGTCGCAAAATTCCGGCCCGCGAAGCCGTGGCGCCTGCGCGACCTCGATGACCTGCTCCGGAAGCGACGAACTACGCAGGAGGCTCGCGTGATGCAGAAATTGGCCGACGCCGGCGTCGGCGCCCCGCAGCTCTACTCATCAGACGCGAAATCGGGACTCATATACATGGAGCTCATCAGCGGCGAGTCGCTGAAGCAAGCGACGTGGGCGGCCGCGTCGCCAGCAGACGTGGCGGGGCTCTACATCCAGCTCGGCAGGGCGATCGCCAAGATGCATGCCCTCAACATCGTGCACGGCGACCTCACGACGTCGAATGCCATGGTTTCGGAGGGCGAGATCAAGCTCATCGATTTCGGATTGAGCTCGCAGGCGGCGTCGGTCGAGGACAAGGCCGTCGATCTGTACGTGCTCGAGCGCGCGATCCAGAGCACGCACCCGCTCGAGTGCGATCTGCTGATGCACAAAACGCTGATGCCTGCGTACATCGAGGCGCTGAAACAGCTCGACCCGAACGCAGAGAAGGTGCTGGGCCGGCTCGAGGTCGTTAGGAAACGCGGTCGGAAGCGGACTCAGCTGGGATAGTGGGATCGGAGTTGGTGTGTATGCATGGCCTGTACATAGAACTTTAGATATGAGTTGCATAGAGTTTATGAGTTGCATAGAAGTGATGGGTTACTTTTTGTGGTGCGTAGAGTTTTGTGGATTTTGTGTGGATTTTTCGTGGTTTTTGCGTGGTTTCGCGTGGTTTCGCGTGGTTTCGTGTGGTTTTTCGTGGTTTTTCGTGGTTTTTGTGTGGTATTTGTGTGGAAGGTGTAAGGTGCTTTATAGTTGCAATTTGCATGATTTCCAAATTGTGGTAACTTGCAGACACTCTGATTATGACTTACAATACGTCCACGACTCGCAGACTGTAGGCTACAACGCTTACCATAGATTAGATTAATGGCACTATATAGTACGTTAGGTCTTGCGCTCGCCTGTCGCCCGCTCCGGAACGAGCAGCTTCGCGCTCTGAAAGTACCCCGGCGCAGTCTGCTGCGCCTTCTGGGCCATCCACTGCTCGAAGTACTGGGTACTTGTCGTTTCGAGCTGCGCTATGAGCGCGTCCTGCCTCTGCGCAATTGCGTCCCGATCTGGCAAATCGAGGGCCGGCAGCGGAGTCAGATCGACGGCAGAGTACCGGTACGAGAGCGTGACGGGCCGGAATTGCCGCGCGAGCTCCGTCAACTCTGTCTTCATACCTTACCCGTATACCGGCGTGTATAACTTCAGCGCTCAAGGGCAGAGTTTTCTCCATACAATATAATGGAAATATTGCGATGATGTCGTCCTCTTTTTAGGAAGTGCCGTGTGAACGAGTTGTGATCATAACTGGACCCTGAGCTCATGCTCCATTATATGCTATGTAAATTAGTCTTTGATATCTATCTGCGCGGGCGGCTCGTTCGGACCCTCCCACTCTATGTCGCCCAATTTGCTCAAGTCCACCGTTTTCTTTTGGACTGTTTCGCCCCGGGCCTTCAAGATCTCCTCTAAGTTCTGCTTGCCCTCGCCGAACACGTTGAGGTGATCAGCAATGAGGTGCCGGTTTTTGCAGGACGGGCACTGGATGAGCACGGTGCCGCCGTGGTACGCCTGCTTGCTGACCAAATGGCTCGAGCGGTGCTGGCACGCCTTGCAAGTGAAGCTCAGCTGGTAGGTCGGTTTGTCGATTTGCCCGAGCTGCTGTGAGTAGTGGCGCTCGCAAACGTGCCCGTGCACGGGCCTGTACAAAGACGGCCAGTGCAGGGGCCGGCCGAGCGCAATGGAGCTCTGGGCAATGCTGTGCCTCATCGCGATCCCGCGGGCGCCGCGATTGAGGCGAGGGCCGATCTCGATAGAGCCGATCTTGCGACTGATCTGTCTGAGCATGAAAAATTAGGGCTCCTCATTTCATAGATTAGCTCGCTCGAAGTCAGTCTGCTTTCATATTTACGTCTCCAAATTTCTTAATTTACGTCTCAATTCTTGTTCCAAATCCTGTTCCCCTCGAATCCCATCTTCCCACGTCTCAATTTACATCTTCCCACGTCTCAATTACATCTTCCCACATCTCAATTCACATCTCCCCACGTCTCAATTCACATCCCGAACTCGAGTAAGAATTAAAATACATGCAATGGTATATGTTAAAAGTTTGCCGCCTGGTTCGTCGTGTGGTACTGGTCGACGCTCGCCTCGAACGGATCGACCTTGTCGGCGACGGACGGCGGGCCGCTGTGCCGGCGCTTGTAGATGTAGTAGCCGAGCCCGCCCGCAATGGCAAGCACGACGGGCACACCCACGCCGACACCGACGCCGATGCCGATGTTGCGGTCCTTGTGCGAGCTGTGTTTTGCGCTCGCGTTTGTTGTCGGGGTGGACGAGCTGCTACTAGACCGGCTAGTCGACGAGCGCGTGCTGGAGGAGGTCGTGGAGTTCGAGCCCGTCGTGCTGTTCGCCATGACCGTGCGCACCTCGGTCACGGTCGAGCCCTCTCCCGTGACGGTCGTGCGCAGGAGCGACGACCCCGCGGACGCCGCGGACCCCGAGGACGAGCTCGCGGCGACGGAGTGCGAGCTCGAGGACGCCGTGCTCGAGCTTGTTTCGCGCGAGGCGCTGGCCGACGGCGACGCCGAGCTCGACGACACGCTTGACGACGAGCTCGACGACTCGAAGAACGAGCTCGAGGCGGGCGAGCTGAACGCGCTCGACGAGCCAGCGGTCGAGTCGCTTATCGCTGCGGACGACGAGCCATCCAGGGACGAGCCTGTATTTGAGATCGACGCGCTACTCGACTCTGTCGCCACCAGCGACGTCGAATTTGTGCTCGCGTCGAAGTTTTGGGCAGACACGCTGTGGACCGTCAATAAAAAGACGACCGCGTGTATGAAAGATCGCATGGGGTTACGGACTTTCCAAAAAAAAAAAACGAATGGCGTACGAGTTGCGTAAAAAGAGAAATTTACGCAGGCTATATAAGGGCAAGGGCGCTATTTTTTCGTCGGTTCACGGAGGAGGGGTCAGGCCAATGGTCTTGAAGCCCTAGCCCCGGTGAAATGGCGGGCGCTCGCGCCTTACAACGCAACGCCAGATGTTTAAAAATAGAACACGATTGGAAAACCGATCTTGACTCTCTCTAGTCCATAAATATACCTATAACTTAGAGCGCATTTTTGACCTCTGCGCGTGCGACATCAGTACACCATGCGGGGCCGTGATTAGTTTAGTATTCATCGTCCGTCCACTGAACAAGCGCCCAGATCATGCTGTACAGGAAGTAGCAGAAAAGGACGAAGTACCAGATCAGCTTCACGATGCTCTCGATGCGGTAGGTCCGCACCGTCTTGAAGATCGTGGTTGCGTCGAACTTCAGCTTCGTCTGCGAGTACCTAAAAGCGTTGTAGATCGTGATCGGCGCGGCCAAAAAGAGCGAGAGCCACTCGCCAGTCAGCAGATACGTGAGCGTGAACAGCGACTGCGCGATGGCCTCGATCGGGAGCGCCCAGTCCATGGTCTCGCAGAGCTCCATCGGGTTGATGTAGTCGGCCTCCAAATCAGAGTACATGATGATGAAGTACAGCTGCGCCAGCAGCAGCCCGATGTCCGAAAACATCGACAAAGCGTACACCCACACGAGCAGCAGCATGGTGAAAAAGTGAAAATATGAGCAAACCCCACTTACCGTGCCCTTAGATACCTGATGGCGGCGCTGTGCGGCGCGTTTAGATGAGTGGCAGCGAGATGGCGGAGGCGTGTTTACAGGATCAGCGTTTAGATCGATAATAGACTCGATCATTGGACTCGATTTAGAGCAGATAGTCGCATAGACTCGATATATACTCGATATGTACTCGGCGTGGGCTCTGAATTTTGTCAGCGTTCAAGTGCTTCCAGTGCTCCTTCAAGTGCTTCCAGTGCTCCTTCAAGTGCTTCAGTGCTCCTCAATTGTGGGTTCGCTCCTCAAACTACCGCAAATGTAACGAGAATTTTTGCCTACGACTTGAAAATGACGACCTGGCCGTCGCCGCTCGTGCTGATGTGGCCACGGCCGTGCAGGCGCAGCGTGCGGATCGCACTCTGGTGCACGGTCGGCAGCCGCGTCGACTCGTTGCGCGTGCCCTTGAGGTCGAGCTCGCGGAACATGTGCATGGCGCTGCGCTCGGAGGCGCCGCCGCGTTGCTTCGACTGCGCCGGGTCGTCGATGCTGCGCTTGAACTCCCAGCCGTCGACGGACCCCGTGAACACGACAGGGTGGCAGTCGTGACCGGCGGCAATGAGCTCGTCCTCGCGCGTCCACACGAGCGACGTGAACGGCAAGAACGACGTCTCGATCTGCACGACGCCGAGCGGCGGCTGCTCGGGCCCGCTCGGGTAGGCGACGAGCACGCTCGAGTCGTGCGTGACCCAGGCGAGCGCGTCGCCGCTCGGCGAGAACGCGACGTCGTGCACCCACGCCTGCGCGTCGTCCGTGAAGTCGCCGCACAGCGTCTGGAAGGGCAGGCGCTCGCCCCAGACCGTCGGCGCCGGCTTCGAGTCGACGCCCTTGACGTAGCCCGAAAACACGCGCGCATGGCCGTCCGTCGAGCCGCACGCGAGCAGCACGCTGTTCGGGTGCCACGCGACGGAGAGCACCGTCGACCGCAGCGGCTTTTTGATGTGCTTCGAGATCCACCAGTCGTTCGGCTCGTCGTAGTAGCACACAGCGACGCTGCGCGCGCCCGTGCCGGCGGCGAACTTCGTGCCGCTCGGCGACCAGCGCACGGACGTCGCCGCGCGGTTGATGCGCAGCATCACGAGCGTCGGCTTCCAGGAGCCGTCCTCCTGGGCCTTCCAGACAAAGGCGTTGCGGTCCTGCGAGCAGGTCACGATCTCGTTGTTCGCGTTGATGTCGACGGCCGTCACGAGCTTGTCGTGGCCCTCGAGCTTCGCGCCGAACTCGAAGGCGTCGCCGAGGTCGTAGTAGAGCTCGGCGTAGTCCTCGCGCGCAACGGCGAGCAGCGAATTGTCCGCATTGAACGCGTGGTCCGCGATGGCCTTCACCCCGAGCTTGATGGCAGACATAGGAGACTCTCTACTAATGTCTGGATCGAGGTGGATGAGGTGGTAAGGTGTGGTAAGGTGAGGCAGGGAGTCGAGGTAGGTCGACAAATGGTAGGTAAATGGGAGGTAACGGTTGTGGTAGGTGATGGTGCGTAAATGGTAATGGTAGGTGAATGGCAGGTTATGAGTGACGAGGTGAAGAGGAGCGAAGTGAATGGTAGAGCGAAGTAAATGGGGAGGGATAGTGTGGTAGAGTGATAGTGGAGTGATAGTGATACATATTCTAGTGCTTCGTTACAGGAACGGAGTAGATCGTAGAACGCACGATTCAGCAATACTACACCCTTAGAAACAATGGAATTGCTCCGTCCCGCTCAATCCCACCTTTTAGCGCAATCGCCGACCTTGCACAACGTGCTCCTGCACTCGTAGGGTATACAGTGAAAAAAAATGGATCAGTATAGCACGTACCAAACGCCGCTGGCCGCGCGCTACGCGAGCAAGGAGATGGCGAGCCTGTTCTCCGCAGAGACCCGCTACTCAACCTGGCGCAAGCTGTGGCTCACGCTCGCTAAGGCCGAGAAGGAGCTCGGCCTCAACATCAGCGACGAGGCGATTGCGCAGATGCAGGCGCACCTGCAGATCACGCCCGAGGGAATTGAGGGCGCGAAGGTCCAGGAGGCGATTGTGCGCCACGACGTCATGTCGCACGTGCACCAGTTCGGCATCGAGTGCCCTGCGGCCGCCGGCATCATCCACCTTGGCGCGACGTCCTGCTACGTTACCGACAACGCGGACCTCATTTTCCTGCGCGAGGCGCTCGACCTCCTGATCCCGAAGCTCGTGAATGTCATCGACCGGCTCTCGAAGTTCGCAATCGCCTACAAGGACATGCCGACGCTCGGCTGGACCCACTTCCAGCCGGCGCAGCTCACGACCGTCGGCAAGCGCGCGACGCTCTGGATCCAGGAGCTGCTGTGGGACCTGCGCGGCCTGCAGCGCGCGCGCGACGACCTCGGCCTGCGCGGCGCGAAGGGCACGACGGGCACGCAGGCGAGCTTCCTGGCGCTATTCGACGGTGACCACGAGAAGGTCGAGGCGCTCGACGAGCGCGTGGTTGAGCTCCTTGGCTTCGACTTCGCGTACCCCGTGACGGGCCAGACCTACGACCGCAAGATCGACATCGACACCCTCGCGCCGCTGTCGTCGCTCGGCGCGTCGGCGCACAAGATCTGCACGGACATCCGCCTGCTCGCGAACCTGAAGGAGGTCGAGGAGCCGTTCGAGAAGTCGCAGATCGGCAGCTCCGCGATGGCGTACAAGCGCAACCCGATGCGCAGCGAGCGCGTGTGCTCGCTGTCGCGGCACCTGAACTCGACGTACCAAGAGGCCGTCGCGACGGCCGGCGTGCAGTGGTTCGAGCGCACGCTCGACGACTCGGCGATCCGCCGCGTCAGCATCCCGGGCGCGTTCTTGGCCGCCGACATTGTGCTCTCGACGCTGCTGAACATCACGTCGGGGCTCGTCGTGTACCCGAAGGTCATTGAGCGCCGCATCCGCTCGGAGCTGCCGTTCATGGCTACGGAGAACATCATCATGGCCATGGTCAAGCGCGGCGCGTCGCGCCAGGAGTGCCACGAGAAGATCCGCGTGCTCTCGCACGAGGCGGCCGCCGTCGTCAAGGAGCAGGGCGGCGACAACGACCTCATCGAGCGCGTCGAGAAGGACGCGTATTTCGCGCCCGTGCACCCGATCCTCGAAAAGCTGCTCGACCCGGGAACGTTCGTCGGCCGCGCGCCAGAGCAGACGCAGAAGTTCATCGGCGTGACCGTCGCGAAGGCGCTCAAGCCGTACGAGCAGCTCATCAACAACGAGGAGGCGAAGCTCTCGGTGTAAGGCTCGGTGTATAGCGTCAAATGCCCGCACCCGGCCTGGAACTTATCTTGGAACTATAATCTAAGAGTAAAGCGGTATATAATCTACGGACGATGGATTCAAGGAACGGATGCCTATTGGGCTTCAATAATGTTAGCTGGTGGAGGCGGAGAGTCTACGGCTCGGGCGCTAGGAACAAGTTATTAACCTTCTGGATATTCACTGGTGAGAAAATACGGGACCTCCTTCTCAAAACTACACTCAAAATCACTAAAGCTATCACTCAAAGCCACTCAAAATCACTAAAGCTATCACTCAAAGCCACTCGTAACTACACTCGAGCTGTACTCAAAACTAGAAAGGTTCCCGTAGGATAGCTAATTACCATACGCAGGGCAAAACGGCGGTAGACTACGCTTCAATGAACAAGTAGAGTACTAATAATACAAAACAATTTCGGAGGAGGAGTTCTATTCACTATTGAAATTCACCGGCCAGCGGCTCTCTAGCTTTCGTTTTTTTTGTGGGAATGGATGCCTGGTGTTGGTCTTTTTTTTTCGTGTGCGCAAAGCGAGCACTTGCTTTTTTTTGTAGCGACTTTTTTTTGACCCCTGCTGCACGGCAGCAGGAAGTTATGCGATAAATCTTTTTTTGGATAGTTCGTGAGGAAGTCCTGCTGCCCTCGTTCGTCCGCCTCTCCTCCTCCGGGCCAGTTTAGACTACTTGCGGCCTTCCGCGAGCCAGCGCTTGTAGGTGCTCACCGACTGGGCGCTGATTTGCTCGCTTGGCTCGGGCGAGGCGCGCGGCATGAGAAGAGGCGACACGTTCGGCGAGATCGACGGGCCCTTGGACGGCTTGAGCACCGGGCTCGCGTACAAGAACTCCTTTTTTCTGGGCCGCGGCGCCGAGCGTGCCGCGCCATGCTGGGATTGGTTCGAGATCTGCTTGCTGAGCGACAGCATCGGGACCTCGTCGTCCTCGCTGCTCTCCGAGGACTCGTGGCTCGAGTACGCCGTCGAGAGAGCCGAGGCCGCGTCCGACGTGCCGTCCCGCTTGTTTTGCATGTCGAGCTCGCGGCAGTGCTCCGAGCAGTAGACGTTACCAAGAATGCATTGCTTGTCGCACACGGTACAGAACTCTGGCGTCCAGGAGGTCATGTGAATCATTCCTTTGTTTGTTTCCTGTTGATCGAATGGAAGGTCTATAATGTGAATTTTGCTTTTTTTCGTTATGCACACGTGTACAAAAACTTGCAGCGTGTCAACAGTTGGTCAAGAAAAAAACTGTGCGCGCAGAGATTTTGGCGGAACCGTGCACATGACTCATGCATCTGATTTTTTTTCACACACACACCTTAGGGCGGAGGGTAAAAAGCACGTTGGACAACAAAACGCCATTTAGCCAATGCTTTCGTGTACGGCGGAGATATTTTAGAGTATAGCTTACGGGTACACGGCTCAGTACGCGATGATGCCATCTGACAAATGAATCACCCGTACTGCACGAGGAACAGGTGATCGGGATGATACGATAACTGCACGTGGACGCGCCTCTTAATCACGAAAAAAGGTTGCCTCCCCGCGCCAAGTTCCTAGCCTCGATGTTAGGGCAAGGGCCGTGCGGTGTCCGGGAAATATAGATCCAACCAGTCTCGATGAACATTTGGGGATGAACGCCATGAGATCGCTAGTTTCTCGCCAATTATGTTCAGAAATATTCATGTAATGTATGTGGAGCATATTTAATTGCTTGAGCCGTTGCTGTTCGTGCGCGAAGGCCGCACATGCGAACGGGCCCATAGGTGGTGATTTGCCTTGGGGCAAGTTTAGCCCACTTCGTTCATGGCTCAGCGCAAGAAGCTTCTGGAAAATATTTTTGGAATTATTAATGATGGTATCCTCGGATCCGCATTCCTATTCTGCTCGTAAACAGCTTGAAACACCGTCGTATCTGCGCATCGTTTCATTCCGTAATTTTACGTTTTGGTCGCTCACAAGCATATGTACTAACCTTTATCCGCGCCTTTTGCGCACATTCGCACCTTCATCCGACCTTTTATCCGCACGTTCATTCGCACCTTCAAGCGCGTGTGGCTGCGTTTATAGCCGATTACGAGAAAATGCGGTTCACGACGGACAAAGCCGCCTTCATGCTGGCGCGCGACACGTCTTCGTGAATGCCGACACCCCATTCCGTCTTCGGCGCGCTCGCGTCGCCGTTCTTCTTGTACTCGATCTGCAGGTAGCTGACGGCCTTGACTGAAGAGCCCTTGCCGAGCGAGTTCTCGTGGTAGTGCTCGACGTCGAGCGAGTACCCGAGGTGGTTCTCCATGGCGTTCATGAAACTGGAGATTGGGCCGTTGCCAGTGCCGCTGATCTTGACTGTCTCGCCGTTGATCAGCAGGTCGCCGTTGAACGTCTTGACGTCGCCCTTGCCAGTGACCTCGTAGTCCTGGAGATCGTAGAGGTATGTCGCGTCGCCGAGGAAGTACTGCTTCGTGAACAGCTGGATAAGCTCGTCCGCGCGCAGCTCGCGGTCCTTGAACTCGGCCTCCGCCTGCACGATCTTCGAGAACGCGACCTGCAGGCCACGCGGCAGATCGAGCTCGAGGCCGCGCAAGATGACCCAGGCCGCTCCGCCTTTGCCGCTCTGCGAGTTCACGCGGATCACGGCCTCGTACGTGCGTCCGACGTCCGACGGATCGAGCGGCAGGTACGGCACGTTCCACTTCAGGGAATCGACGTCGCCGTTCGTCTCCTCGATGCGCGCAAGATCGTTCTCGCGCTGCGCGAAGCCCTTCTTGATCGCGTCCTGGTGGCTGCCGCTGAACGCGCAGACAACGAGCGAACCGGCGTACGGCGCGCGGCAGTGCACGGGGATCTTGTTCAGGCGCTCGCTGACGTCGACCATGTGCTCGAGGTTGCTGAAGTCGATCTGCGGGTCGATGCCCTGCGTCTGCAGGTTCAGACCCAGCGTCACGAGATCGACGTTGCCCGTGCGCTCGCCGTTGCCGAACAGGCACCCTTCAATGCGGTCGGCGCCAGCGAGCAGGCCGAGCTCCGACGCGGCAACCGCACAGCCGCGGTCGTTGTGGCAGTGCAGCGACAGACAAACAGTTTCGCGGTCTGAGATGTTCGTGTGGATGTACTCAATTTGGTCAGCAAACACGTTCGGCGTGCTCATCTCGACGGTTGCGGGCAGATTGAAGATGATAGGCACCTCCTTGGTCGGGCCCCACGCCTTCTTGACCTGCTCGCATACCTTCAGCGAGAAGTCGACCGGCGTGTCGCTGAAGAACTCGGGCGAGAACTCGAACTGCCACTCTGTGTCCTGGGCAGCCGGGTTGTCCTTTGTGAGGCTGCGCACGAGCTCCGTGGACTTTGTCACGAGATTGAGGTACTGCTCCTGGTCGAGGTGGAGCACGAGGCTGCGGAAGTTCGTCGAGGCCGCGAGATAGATGTGAATGATAGCACGCTTCGCGCCCATCACACTCTCGACCGTCCGGCGAATCAGCGGCTCACGGCACGGGCTCAGGACCTGGATGGCGACGTCGGCCGGCGCCTTCTCGATGGCGTATCTCGTAAAATCGAAGTCGATTTGCGAGGCCGACGGGAAAGCCACCTCGATTTCTTTGTAGCCAGCATTTACTAGCAGATCGAAGTACTCTTTCTTCTCCTCGATGTTCATTGGGTCCGGCAGCGACTGATTGCCGTCGCGCAGGTCCGTGGCCAGCCAGCGCGGCGCCTTAGTGATCTGGCGCGACGGCCACTGGCGATTCGGCAGATTGATTGGTGGGAATGGCGCATATTTGCGCACTTTTTTGATGCGAGACAGCGGGCAGCAAGTCATTTGCAATTTTTCGGAATATGACGAATTATGAAAAATTCATGCTGAGGGTTTCCACATACAAAATGAAACCCTGCAGATAGGTGGGAGCGGAGTTTTACGGAACGCGTTAATAATTGCGGCATAAATTGTCTATAAATTGAACACAAGGAGGTTTATTTCATGCAAGCAGGTCCGAAACATCTTCGTCGCTGTCCTCCGTAGGCAGCTTGTTCTCGGCCTCGAGTTTCTGCAGGCGCTCGCGAGCCGCACGCTCGGCCTTTCGCGCCGATGACCGCGCCGCCGCCGCGCTGTTGTTGGACGCGCTCATATTCTTCTTGAACTCCTCTTCCTTGAGACTTGAGATGCCGAGCTTGTCGCGGACACGCTCCTGCTGGTGTTTTCTGATCTGCTCCTCTTGGGTTTTCTTCTGCTCCTCCTTCCGCCGACGCTCGCCGATGCGTTCGTAGAGTTTCTGCAGAATGGGCCGGAGGACGATGTACGCCATGATTATTGTGAACAGACGGAGATAGTCCTTTTTAGTCCAGTCGCTCGGCGACTCTGGGAATCCGAACATATTATTAGTGCCAGAGTTGGGTGAAGTTAACGCTGAGGGTTAAAAAGTCCCGAATCAGCGTAGAAAGACTTGAGTACAGGAGTGAATACCTAAGAGTGGTAGAGCTGATTGGGTCCGATCTAGTGGACCTGTAGTCGGACCTGTGGTTGGACCTGTTTGGACCTGGGTAATTGGTCGCTACGAACTTATTATAAGTTTAGGAATGCCGACTGCTAAAAACTAGGCAATGAAGAATTAATACTTTAGTTGAGAAATTAAATATGCTCCAGAATTCGCCACGATGTTGGCAGTCGCACTGTCTCGGATACCCTCACTCACCTCAGTGGGCATGAGTGACATTGGCAGCGATTTCGATCTGTTCTTGGGCAACGACCCAAGGGATCTCGCGTCCAATCGCTCCAGAGAATCGAATGAATCCTCAGAAGCCCCACAATCCGGAGACAGCCTGCATGCCAGCAGCACAAACCAGGCGCTGTTCCGGAACGAGACGCGTTTAATGGCGATGGAGCGCAAAATCGAGCTCTCTGTCGCGTCATACGACGGCGACAATCGAGTTAAGGAGAAAAGCAGCGCGGATCAAACGGATGATCACCGTTTGACGCGTGAAATCGTGCTCCCCCATGCGAAACGGCCGCGGCACTCTGTTGGCATGGACTCGGTCGCCTCGCGGATCGAGTCGCGCCGACCGGCAAACCTGGAGCACACTTTCCGAGCCGGCGGGTTCGATTTGGGCCCGTCGTTGCTAACGACATCAAATTTCAGTGCGAGCACAGGCAGCGACTTCGACGCTGCGCTGAACAGTGATTATAGGCGCGACCGGACAAAGCGGAGCAGGCCTCAGACGAGGCCACAGAGTTCACAGTCACAGAGGCAAGGCGGGAGGCAGAGCAGGCCGAAACAAAGTGGACCGGCTGACGATGGCTTCGATCTGCCGTCCATTCCACCTTCCGAGCACCACTCGTTCACTGGAGCCGGCGAGGCGCTGCCTGTTCCGTCGCCATTGAGCTCGACCGGCGAGTCGAATGCGCGCCGCCAAAGCGGCGATGCGGCGCGGCGCGGCATGCCGACAATCCCCGAGGAGAGCGATAGTGAGCCCGATTTGCGGCCGCGCGATCCGCACGAGCTGGATGAGCCGGTCGTGTTCAAAGTCCCCGTTGACGAGATGCAGGACATTGTCTACCGCGACGACGAGAACATGAATGCAAACTTCCTCGAGCAGCGGCTCGAGTGGAGCGAGTCCGAGTCCGAGTCCGACGAAAGCGATCTTGGTAGCATTGCTGAGATGATTGACGACAGCAGCGATTCCGACTTCGAAATCGCCGACAAGAACGAGGAGTATGTGCCGCCGAAGCAGGACGACGAGCTGAGCGACGGCTCGACTGCGAGCGACGACGACGAGGCCGTGCACGCGCTCACCGAGAGCGAGTCTGAGCGTGAGGACGACGAGACCGTGAACAAGCTGCGGACGGTGTCGCAGGCGCGCGCGCTGCGCGGTAAGCGGCACCGCATTCCGACCGTCGAGTTCTGGAACGGCGAGCGCATTGAGTACGAACGCGACGCGAAAAGCGGGCTGCTGACCGCCGTCGCGGTGCGCCGCGTTGTGCCGGCGATGAAGACGTACCGGCGGCGGCGGCGGCGGCGGCGGCACGTTGAGGGCGTGCGCGAGATCGCGCAGGGCGAGATCGACGAGCTCGAGGCCGACACGCGGCAGCCCGACATCCAGGTCCCGATCTTCGATCCGCGGGACCGGCAGTGGCACACAGAGACCGTTGCGAAGTCGGTGGTCACGGGCGGGTTCCGCCAGGCCCGCATGGAGAACGGCGCGCCGATCCCGCACGTTTACCGCAACGACTTGTTCGGCAACAGCAGCGAGACGAGCCCGTTCCAGATCTACATGCTGCGCATCGACGTCGGCGGTAGCTACTCGCGACTCCTCGAGAGCAGCAAGTCGTCGCTGTACTTGGGCTGGAGCGGCCGGTGCACGATTCAGCTCAATTCCCAGAAGTTCGAACTGCCTAAAGGACTGGCGGCGTACGCGCCGCCGGCGAACGATTTATTTATTGAGAACGGCAGCGACGACACGATCGCGCAGGGCCCCGTGATCCTGTTTGTCCTCGAGTTTGATGGTGCCATCAGCCAGGAGTTCGCCCACGCGATGATCCAGGGCGCCGCCTCGCTTGTGTCCCGCTCTCAAATAGGTACGAGCGACGGAACCGATCAGTCGAGAATAGAGACGCGGGGTCGCGGCGACACGCGCGATGAGTTCGACTATGGCGAGGACTTTGACGGCGGTGATTTTGGCGGTGACCTTGGTGGTGGTGACGACGCTCGCAGCGAGTTGAGCCGAGTCTCTGTAGCGAGCAGCGACAGTTTCGCGCGCGGGTTCTCGAGAGCCGTTGGCAACCCAGAACTATCCGACACGCGCCAGTCTGTGAGCGACCGGCCTGCACGCGCTGCGCGCTCCGAGTCCAGTTTCAGCGAGTCGCTCTCGATGGCTCTGAAAACGGGGCCGAAGCGAGCACGGGCTCTGCAAACGGAGCCGGTCTCGCGTCGCACGGACATGTCGGAGCTGGCGAAGAACTTCCTTATCAGCCGGCACCGGCAATTGCAAGCGCAGCGCGAGAGCGAGTAGTATTTATTTATTGTTAAGCAAAAGACTGTAAAGGTTAAAGTACAGGAGGGTCGAAAAGAGACGTCTACAATCTACGTATATCCAAAGCCATTTTTAGAAGAACTTCCATCCAATTATGAAAGCAAGCAGGACAAGCAAAACGGTCGTCGTCAACGGCACGTCGTCGGTCCGCCCCTCGCCGGCCGTCTGCGAGCCGAAAGAGTCCTCCTTCTCGATGATGCTCGACTGCGGGTCCTTCCCAGAGTACGCACCGCCGACGCTCGCGGCCGTGCCGCTCACCGTCTTTTCAAAGCCCGAGGCCGGCTTACTCTCGGAGGTCGACGCGCCAAGGCCGGCAGCACCGGCAGCCGCACCAGCCTCCTTCTCGAGGCCCTTGTTCGCGCTCGACTTGCCGAAGCCCGAGGCCGAGCCCGAACTCGAGCCTGCACCCGCAGAGCCCGCGCCCGCCGAGCCAGCGCCCGTCGAGCCTGCGCCCGTCGACGCGGCGCCGAACTCAGCGCCCGACAGTTTCTGCTTCACGTCGGCCGGGATCTGGTCCGTGGCCTTGCTAGACGCGCTCTTCGCGCTCTGCTCGATCTCCGAAGACGCCTTCGCTCCGGCGTCTTTGGCCTCGCTCGACTTCTCCTTCGCCACATCGCTGCCCTTCGCGGCGAGCCCACCAAGCCCGCCGGCAGAAGCGCCAGCGCCTAAACCAGAACTGGTGTCCAGTCCAGAGCTGTACTCCAAGCCAGAGCTCGAGCCCAAGCCAGAGCTCGAGCCCAGACCAGAGCTCGAGCCCCCCGAGCTGATGGTCGGGCCGCTCTTAGCCGAATTGGAGACGTCGGGTCCCTTCGAGCCCGAGTCCTTCGAGCCCGAGTCGTTGCTGCCCTGGAGCCAGCTTGACACGTTCGACGCCGCGCCCGTGACGTAGCCCGCCGCGCCCGTGGCCACGCTGCTCGCGCCGGCGGCCACGCTGCTCGCGCTCTCTTTGGCCGACGCCAAGTAGCCCTGGCTCGTGTCATAGTCGTGGTACTCCGTGCTGTTCGCATCAAACTCTGAGCCCTTCTCCTTTGTCGGCGAGCTCGTCGAGCCCGACGAGTCCTGCTTGGATTCCGAGCCCTTCTTGCTCTTGCTGACGCCATGCTCCGGCTTCGGGCCGTCGGGCAGCCGCGAGTTCGCGAGGGTCGGGCCCGTCAGCGCGTTGCCCTCGTCGATGAGCCGGCTCTTCGGCGGCACGCCGGGGATGCCCTGGAGATCATCAACGGTGATCTCGCCGTTCGGGCCCGAGCCGGTGCTCTTGCCGCTAAAACTCTGCGCCGAGCTCTTCGGGCTCGAGATGCTGCTGGTGTCGCTCGGCTTCAACTCCGAGGACTTGCGCGCCGTGTCGAGGTGCGAGGCGTCGGACGAGCCCGCGCCAGTGTGAGAGTTCGACTGTGAGCTCGGCTGGTAGCCGGACTGCGAGTTCGACTGCGAGCCCGTCTGCGAGCCGGATTGGTAGCCGGAAAGGTAGTTCGACGGCGAGTTCGACTGGTAGCCGGACTGCGAGCCGGACGAGCCCGTCTCGTGGCCGGAAACGCCTTTAGACGTTTCTCCAGAGTAGCCAGAGCTCTGGCTCAAATCGGGCGCGTGCGCGCTGTAGTCAGCCTTCGAGGTCGAGCCCGCAGCGCCCGCCGCGCCCGCCGCGACCGCCGCGCCAACACCGGCCGCACCGGCCGCGCCGGCTCCCGCGTACTCAGCGCCCGAGCCGGAGCTGCCCTGCGAGCTGCCGTAAGCGGCGCTGGAGCCGCCGGCGCTGGAGCTGCCCTGCGAACTGCCGTAAGCGGCGCTGGAGCCGCCGTGCGAGCTGCCGTACGCGCTGCCGGAGCCCGTCGTGACCTTCAGTTTGCGGGCATCGACCTTCGCCGTCGAGCCCGAGCTCTCGAGCTGCGACCAGACCTGCGCGATCGTTTTGTCGCTGGACGCGAGCTCTGACGTGTCGTAAGCCGTCGACAAGATCAGGAACTTGTCGCGGCCCTCGGACTCTGAGTACGGCTTCGCCTGGCGCGTGATCTCGACGTCGAGCGTCTGGTTCGGCTCGACGGACGATGCATTCGGGCGCACTGAGTACAGCTGCGGAGTCGTCGTCTTAACTTTATAGATGAGGGTGTGTGCGGTCGTGTTCCGCAGGTGCAAAACGGTAGTACGCACCTCCTCGAACGGAGGGGTGAAAACAACTTCGCTCGGTGTGATTTCCATGGACAGGTTATTCCTATGAAGCGTCGCGCGGTCACTACTCTTAAATAGGGTTGACGGCTGTGGCACGAAAGGCGTCCAGTTGCTTGCTACCTGCCCTGCATACTGACTTTCTGGCGTCGGGGTTATGCAGTCTGATCACGGTTGACTGTGAACGCTGGCACAAAGCCAGCGGCAGGAATATTAATTATTAATTCGGCTATGTCTTGCCAGTTATTGGAGCAGGTTGTGTAATGTTTTTATCTATTTGCGGGATCTTTTCGCAGATGGCCGCAAAACCTCTACGCGTAGGCTATGCCGCCCTCGTAGGCGGTAATGTCTATCAGCGGGTGCGTAAATTGTTTCAATGCCTTGGAGGGGAAGACCCTTACCTATTTTGCTGCTCCACACTTTGGAGCGGCGAGCGAGCCATGACGTGCGAGGAGCGTTGGTGCCTTGCTCATGGGGTCCGCAGTCGTGCCACATCGCCATTGTCTCCTGGAGAACGCGTTCTATTTCGTGTCGCTTAGCCAATGCCCCTAATTACTGGCCGCTAAATGCCTCACTTACAAGTCTACTTACCTACTCGCGTAACTTACCTCACCTCGTCTACTCACCTCACCCAAGTTACACCTCGTCTACTCACCTCACCCAACTTACATCACCTCATCTACTCACCACCTATCCGCCTTAGTGTAGCCACCCTAAATCGTCCCTACCCAAGCAGTTTCATACAACCAAGAGCGCTTCATGAGCGCGCCCAAACTGAACTGGGACGACACAATAAAACCGGCAAAGCCGTTCTCTCTCTCGCATAATTTCAAGACGCTCTCGCTGTCGCCGGACAACAAGCGCAAGCGCCGCCATCACGACGACTCGCCACCGCACCTCGAGGCCGCGAGCGAGCTGCCGGGGCACAAACCCGGGAGCAGCCATGCGCACGAGCACGATCTCGGCGTGAGCACGCCGGTTGCGAAGCGTTCGCGGCTTGGTCCGCGCGCGGCCGGCGGCAAATCGCCGCTGAGCACGCGGCGCCGGCTCGAGGCGCTCGACCGCGCGCAGCTCGTGTCGCTCCTCGAGAATCTCGTCGACCGGCAGCCGCAGCTCAGCTTCGACATCGACGACGCGGCGCCGCCCGTCGCGCCGGCGCAGGCACTCGCCGTGCTGCAAAAATACCTTGACGAGGTCGAGGCGCGGCTCCCCTACGGCGGCGGCCACTCCGACTACGCATTTCTGCGCGTGCGCCCGCAGTGGACAAGTTTCTTCGTCGCGCTCGCCGACTACACGCATTTCTTTCTCGAGGGCGGCGCGGCCGCGCCGACGACGCAGATCTTCGAGTTCCTCGACGGCGCGACGGCGCTCGTGCATGCGGTGCCCGTGTGGGAGTCCGCGCAGAACAACGCGCTGCTGGTCAGGGCGTACACGGAGCTCGGCGAGGCGTGGGCTGCGCAGCTGACGCGTGCACAGGAGGGCCTGGCCGGCGCGTTCATGTCCGTCGACGCATGGGACGCGCGCTTTCAGGACCACTGCCGCCGGTCGCATGGCCACATGGCCGACAGCCGCGCGCTCGTGCCCGTGATGATGCATATTCCGGAGGCGATCACGAGCTGAGCGTTGCCAAACATGAGGGGTGGAGTTGGAGTATGGTCTGACGTGGCCTACGTGCATGGCCCGAGGTGGTCGACTCTGTAATGCGATCGAAATGTATGAATAGAGTAAGTATTAGAAGAGATGTCTAGCATGATTTCGAGAATTCGACACAGAAAATGTCCTGTAAGCCGTATCGTTAGAGTAGGTAGGGTGGTGTCCAGCGTAATTATGAGGTGTGTGAAATTCGAAAAGTCTTGGGAGTAACGTCTGACATGTGTGAATGGACTAGAAGCATTTTGTGTTCAAGGTTTACTGTAGTGGCGAAGTTGATGCGCGAAGTTGAATGAGCGAAATTGAATGAGCGAAGTTGACCATACAATGTTATACAATGAATATGCAAAGTCGAATGCGAAGTTGAATTAGCAACGCTGAATATACAAAGTTGAACATGCTAAAAAGTGAACACCATGACTCAGTTCTTCGAGAGCTGAATTAACGAGGTTGAACATGCAATGTTGAATGCAGTGTTGAATGTGCAAAAGAGGTGAAAAAAAGGCCGCTCAATTTCCGGTGACGAGAACTTGTTCACTTCGCCGAAGACCATGTCGAACCATGACATACCAGACGAGACCCATGCTCAGTGCGCAGAATCCAGCCATAAGAGTAAAAGTACCACCAATTGTCATGCCATCCATCATGTTTTGCAGGGCCGCTAGGCCGCATGCGCATAATAAGCAGCGTGCTATGTTGTTACAAGACTGACTCCCTGCAGAATCAGCCGGGAACAAGTCGACCAAGATGGCAGAAAGCGTACTCATCAGGTAGGAAGCGCCAATGCTGACGAAAAAGGTCATCACTACCGGTACGTAGAAAGTCCTGTGGGTTTCGAGTGTCCATCCAAACACTAACGTGGAGACAACAAGTAAAGCTGACGCATAGAAAGAGTAGCCCATGCGAGCCCGGTATATGTCTATCGGGGTGTACCGGGCTTCCTGCCTGTACGCGTACTGCATAAGCTGTCCTGCGCTCAATGATGCCACAAGAGTACCGCATCCACTGGCCAGAAACGTGTACCCGATCTTCAGAGTACTGAAGCCATACTTCTCTGACAGCACCGTCGACTGGGCAGTGAGCACCATGTACCACGATGTGTAGTGCATAGCCGTGGGTATGAGGATCATAAACACTCGAGGCTGGAAAATCATGCGTATCCAACCGAACCACTGAATTTTCTTGGGAGGGCAAATCCACTGCTTCTTGAACTCGGGATCGTTGCGCGAGATCGGCAAGCCTGTCAACCGGCGGCGGACGTTGACGTATAATGAGCGGCTTAAATAGAACTTCCAATTCTTGGGAGGTTCGCGGGAGCCATTTCCAACGAGACAACGATTAGTTTCGGGTAAAAAGAGGAGCACCAAACAAAATACAATCCCTGACAAGATGGAAAGACTCCAAAAGACCGCACGCCACGTGAACCGTGTCTCAATGCCAGCTCCTGCGAGCGGAGCAAAGCAAGTGCCTAAAAAGTATAATCCCTGGCCAACACCAATCAGTTTACCTCGGTCTTTCCTGGAGGTAATATCGCCAATAACACCGCCCAAAAGGCTGACGGTAGACGCACCTCCGAAAGCTTGTAAAATTCTCAGTCCCAGTAATTTTCTGTAAGTATCGGCGAGGGCCAGCGCAATGTTGGCTCCCGCATAAATCGCAGCACAGCATAGGAGCACGGGACGGCGACCCCAAACATCGCTCAGTGGGGCCCAGAACACGGGGCTTATTCCTTGAAATATGGAGTAAATGGTTGACGTAACATTGATTGCCGTGGTGGACTGGTTGAAGTAGTCGGCAAGAACGTTCAAAGTCGGGAAATAGATCGGTATTGAAACAGTGCTGATCCATGCAGTGATAGAGACTACGATCACGAACAGCCATTTCTCAAAATCGTTGATGAAGATTGACTCCGGGAACTCTTTTGCTTTGACCTCTCCGTCTTTTTCTGCTATCGAGACATCATCTCCGCAGTTCGATTTTTTTGATGAGTCATGCTCTGCTTCCTCGGTGGTAAGATCGTGGTGCATATCCGCACCAACGATGCTTTCGTCGGCAGTCTTCTTGATACCCAGTTTGTCGACTGCGCTATCGCGTTCGTTTCCAACGGATTTCGTTATGTGAATGACTCTATTTAGCTAAAAACCCTTGGGCCCACCCCACACCGGTCAAGCAGGTGAAGGTCACGTGGACGCTTGCATTAAGAAACCCCGACTGCATTCCTATGTATTTTATGCTATAAATATCAACTTAGTCGTTGCACATAAATAAGTAGTCAATTTTGTCATCGTGCCGCTCCGTTTCAAGTACTGAGGTCATTCTTCGTTCTAGCGGTCGTCTTTGTGTTTTCCGACCTAGTTTGGATGTGATATCAGCGCCGAGCCAAAGGTATCGGTCGGTGCAGTGTGCTCTTTGTCAGAGCGGCTGCACCAGCCTCGATGCGCCTGAATTAAGAACATTTTTGCCCCTTGTTGTAGATGACAGGCAACCCCCGATAATGGGGGCCTTGTCCAATTCGAAAAATGACAAATAGTAGGTCTTTTTGAGTTACTTCACCAGCTCTGTCGCGAGCTTATTCGACACACTATCACAAATTCGGTACCCACTTAGGAATCTTACAAACATCCCGGAATTCGCTTATCATTTCTGAACTTTTCGTCTCTCAATTCATATTGCACCGCTCACCCTCGCCGCGACCAGCCTGTTCCCGGCCTGCCATGCTTATCTCTACACGTCTCGCGCGGGTGCGCCCCTACCCTCGGATCCAATGAGCCTCGAAGGGAAGCAGCTCATCTACTTCGTGTCGGTGTACGTCTCGCTCGGCGTGTTCCTGTTCGGGTATGACCAGGGCGTCATGTCCGGGATCATCACGGGCCCGTACTTCAAGCAGTACTTCCACACGCCGTCGGCCGCGGTAATTGGCACAATGGTCGCGATCCTCGAAGTTGGCGCGTTTGTTTCGAGTTTAATTGTAGGGCGGCTTGGCGACATCTTGGGCCGCCGCAAGACAATTCTCTACGGCGCGATCATCTTCATTGTGGGCGGGCTTTTCCAGGCGTTTGCCACGAGAATGGCGGGCATGATGCTCGGCCGCATCATCAGCGGATTCGGCGTCGGCATCCTCTCGACGATCGTGCCCGTGTACCAGTCCGAGATCTCGCCGCCCCACAACCGCGGCAAGCTCGCGTGCATCGAGTTCACGGGCAACGTCATCGGGTACGCGGCGTCCGTGTGGACGGACTACGCGTTCTCGTTCGTCGAGTCGAACGCGAGCTGGCGCGGGCCGCTGTTCATCCAGTGCCTCATTGCGCTCGTGCTCGTGGCCGGGTGCAGCTTCATTGTCGAGACGCCGCGCTGGCTGCTAAACAAGGACCGCGACGACGAGGGCATGGCGACGCTGCTGCGCCTGCATCCGAACCTCGGCGAGGCGCGCGAGCAGTTCGACGAGATCAAGGAGACGGTGCTTCTGCACCGCATGGAAGGCAAGCATTCGTACGGCTACATGTGGCGGCGCTATCGTAAGCGCGTGCTCATCGCCATGTCGTCGCAGGCCTGCGCACAGCTCAACGGCATCAACATCTGCTCGTACTACCTGCCGCTAGTCTTCGAGCAGGCCGGCTGGCACGGCCGGTCGGCAATCCTCATGACCGGCGTCAACGGCATCATCTACGTCCTGTCGACCGTCCCGACCTGGTACCTCGTCGACGTCATCGGCCGCCGGCCCGTGCTCATGAGCGGCGGAATCTGCTGCGCACTCGCGCTCGTGCTCGTGTCGTACTTCATCTACCTCGAGATCCCGGCGAGCCCGACGTTCGTCGTCGTGTTCATCATCATATACAATGCATTCTTCGGGTACTCCTGGGGACCCATTCCGTGGATGCTGAGCCCCGAGATCCTGCCGCTGTCGATCCGTGCAAAGGGCGCGTCGCTGTCGACGGCCTCGAACTGGTTCTTCAACTTCATCGTCGGCGAGGTCGTGCCCGTGCTGCAGGAGAAAATGGGCTGGGCGCTGTACCTGCTGCCGGCCTTCTTCTGCATCTGCTCCGTCATCCTTGTGTACTTCGTGTATCCGGAAACCAAGGGCGTCTCGCTCGAGGACATGGACTCCGTGTTTGGCGACCGCACGCTGCGGTCGTCGAGCTCAGTGGCCGCGCTCACAAGCGAGACGAGCGAGCGCTAGACGCAGGGGACGGCGAGCACGGCGAGCAGTCGCGCGAGGTTGAGCACCCAGGTCAATTTACCGAGCAAACACAAACGAGCAAACGTATAAATGACACGGCACACAAAAATGCCGCTGTCTTCTGTATGTCCATATTTATCTTCATTTATTCCGTCGCGCGGCTTCCTATTTCTCAACCTATTTCTTATATACTACTTACACCACTTACACACAACCAGCAGGGACCTGCCATGCTGGTCAAAACGGTACATCTTCCCAGTCCAGGAACTGCGTCGGGTGGCACTTGCGCCGGTACCCAATAATCGTCGCTGCGAGCTTCTCAACCGGCACTTCTTCTTCCTTCAAGTGCGTCTCAATCGCCTCTATAAGCCCCTCCCGGAACCCAGGCTCATCGAGCTCTCTAGACGCCATGTACTGACAGACCACGAACCCGGGCACTTCGAACTCGTGGAAGTGGACATCGGCGCAGTTCTTCTGCCGACAGGTGCCGCGCTTCAGCTCATTATTGCACAAAACGCGGTTCGCCAGATCTCTCACAAACCGCGAGTTGTAGCTCGGCGAGAACCAGTCCCGCGGCTTCAGCATCGGGCCCATCCGGAAGCTCGAGAACATCCGGAGCGGACTCTGCGCAACCGTCGGTAGCGGGAACTTAGGCGCTGGTTTCGGCTCCTCGGTTTCTACTACGGGCTTGGCGTCGGTCGCCGGGGTTTGCCCGTCCTGCATAGCCGCTTCTTCCTTGTCAAGGAGAGCGCTCTCCTCCTCGATTTCCTTCATTTTCTGCGCAGACTGGATCATGAGCGCTCTCGCTTCAATGAGCTCTCGTTCCAACCGCGCGACTTTGCTCGCCGCGCTCGCCACGTTCACGGACTGGCGCGCTCTCGTCAGCTGCGTGCGCTTCGTCGCTATCTCCCGGATTTTGAGCAAGCGCTGGTGCTTCATGATTTTCGTCTGCCGGTCCTTGATTTCCTTAATCTCTGCTTGGACACGCTCGCTAAGGCTCTTGCTCTCTGCGCTAGCCATGTCAACGCCTGCCGCAAGTGCTGTTTCCGGGGGCTCTTCTATGGGCTCCACGAGCTCTACGAGCTCTGCGGGCTCTACAGGCTCTATGGGCTCCACGGGCTCTATGGGCTCCACGGGCTCCACGGACTCCACGGGCTCAATGTGCTCCATGGGCTCAACGGGCTCCCCGGGCTCCCCGGGCTCCACGGACTCCTTGGACTCCACAGGCTCCACGGTCTCAACGAGCTCCACGCGCTCCACGCGCTCCACAGGCTCCACAGGCTCCATGAGCTCTTCCACGAACTCTACTGACTCGGCGGGCTCTCCCACAGAGGGCTCTTCCATGGGCTCATCAGAGGGCTCTACCTCTGCCTCGAACGTGGGCTCTTCAACAGGAGCACCAACACTCATCACAGTCTCCTCTCGCTCGTCTTCCATCATCTCTACATCGCGAGCCTCCTCCCTCCGATCGTCCTGGGATTCAGTCATTTTTGCATCTTCCTCAGAAACGAGCGCTTCAGACGTCATCATTTCTTCTGCTAGAGCTTCTGATGTCTCTGTGTGAAGATCGTCCCCCTCACTGTGCACGCCGGGCTCCACATTTTCCTGGGCCTCTAGCTCCAGAACCTGCTCACTAGCGACCTCCTCAGCGAGTTCGTTCGTGGCGAACTCTCCGTTGACCGCGATCTGCTCACCCGCCTGTTCACTACCTGGCTCGATCTCCTCTTCACTAGACTCTCCATCATCGCTTTTATTAATGATCATGTTGTCAATATTGGACAGGAATCGCGGTGCTCCGAACGCGGTTAGCCTCTGCGGCAGCCGCTTGCGTTTACGAACGTATCCTACGGATTTTAGCATATCCGTTAGATAGTTTTCCGAGACCCGCGGAGTCGCCAGTTCTCGTATGTCCTCGAAATTATACCCCAGTAGAACCATAGTCTTTACAGCTTGTTTAGCCTCATCATGTGTTTGCGCACGACGCTCCGCCTCGCTGCGCTGGGCCGCGCGTTTCGCCAGCAGCTTCGAGCGAAGCTCTTGCGAGTTCATGTACCCTTAAAGTGCGAAAACGGCGCGAATTAATTAATCGAGATAAACCAGCGTCGCAGAAGTTAACTAGTGCGAATATCGATATTAAATCTGTTTATTTACAATAGGTCCTACGGATTGGGCAGTCGCCGGTAGCAGGCGACAAATTTATCGCCGCTATTCCGCTCGACCTTTTTGCCCTCCTCCGTCGCTACGCGCATAGTTTGTGCACACGGGTCCATGTTCTCGAACTCCACGCTGCGGCGCTCGAACAGCGGATGCTCGTCAAGGTGCTTGACCATCCAGTCGTGCAAGTCCTTGACGTCTGTGATTGTGTAAACCGTGCCTTCTGGCTGGAGGCAGAAGGCATATTCGGAGAGCAGCGTCGGAGAGATGATCCGTGCCTTGTGTTTGCGGTTCTTGAAGTGCGGGTCTGGGAAGCAGAAGAAGATCTTTTTGAGCTGCGCCCGCGGGAAGAAGTTCGGCAAGAACTTCATCGCGTTCGCACGCAGCACGGCAATGTTGCGGTATCCGGGAACCTCGTCTTTGTCCTGGATCCGCAGCGCCCGTATTCTGTCCTCAACGTACTGCGTCACTTGGACGCGGATCTCCATGCCAAGAATCCGGTCCTGCGGCAGCTGCTTGCTCAGCGCAATCAGGAGCCCGCCGAATCCACAACCGACATCCGCCACAGTCGGAATCGTGTCGCAGCCCTCAATCGGCTCGTACAGCTGATCCCAATCCATGTCTGCGGGCTTTGCCGGGTACTCGAGATTGTGATCGCTGAACGGATTGGAATGCGCACGCTGGCGGTAGAATCGCTTCCGTGGAAGCTTAGCAGCTTCCTCGGGTTCCTCGAATTCCACTTTACTGCGCTTCTCGATTTGCTCAGCGCGGTACTCTTGCTTTCTCTTCGCTGCCATATTTTTTTCCACCTTGCCCCAGCTATTTTACTAGGGAGGTTGTTTAGGTACCGTACGAAGTCGCACCGTAAATTCGTTGGAAAACATGTATGGAAATATTTTATAAACAAAGGAGTATGATATGGTCCGCAAATAGTCTAATAAGCATAGAAGTGCTTTCTATGTCAGTAAATGCACGGGGTGTGTAGACCCACCCCATAATATGTCCCCGGGCACCTTGGAGACCATTTTTGAGATCAGTCCTCTCGTTCTTTTAGATAAATTATCATAGAGAAGGTAAATGGTCCAGGCACTGCTGTGATACTGGTACTAACTTACTTACTTACTCCTATCTCCACATAGCATATAGCTATCTCCACGTGACTAAGCATACTCCGGAAGCTCGAGGCGTTCCACACTTTCGATTCTTCAGCACAAACAATCCGGGTCATACAAGCATCGAATGGAGTTGACACAATGCATCATGCGCATTTTAAAGCTGTTCCTCAATTCATCTAGCTGCAAATGAGCTTGAGTTACGTCATGAAGAGGGTGGTCAGGACAGATGTACAACCAGGCCACTAGAGCCACTTGGTTCCTCTCACTCAGGTACTTGAAGGGAACGCGCTTTACACGAATTGGCCAAGCCCCGCCCCGTTTGTAAGAGATGCTCTGCTCGTTTTCGCCGCTCTTAACATTCTCCACAATGGCCTTCATCATAACCCAACGTTTAGTCGTGGAGGTCCCTGAGAGAAGCTCATGCAAGGTCTCTAAGTGACCAATAAGAAGAGATCTCATCAGGACGTGCCAAGAAATCATGTTCATTCTCATGGTGTCCATGAATTCAGTTAGGGCGTTTGCACACATGTACGGGTAGAGCAATCTTTCAGCAAATCCCAGTGATGCACGAACAACTTCGAGGCTGTGGTCCTTGGCGATTAGTTCACGCTTTGCAGCTTCCAATTCAGATTTCAGCTTGGCAATCGTAGCATTTGAATCGAGCTCGGCATTCGAAGAACCTCCAGAAGAGTTTGAGTTCCCTTCAATTGAGTCCAAGGAGCTGTCCGTGACGTCGTTCATGTCGTTCATCTTTGAGTCAAGACTGAGAAATAAAGGAAGATAAGTCAGGATATAGGGGGTTTGAGCCTTTTATACCTGTTTAATCCTATAAATAGATAATATACCACTGGCGATTTGTAATCCTCTGCGTCGTTGCAGTATAAAGTTCATTACGTGAGCCTCGTCGCGCGGTGATCTAAGCAGAGCAAACTAGGTCACATTTACCACTGTGACGCTAAAGCAGAAGAGTGGCCAGATGTGGCCACCACGTTTACTGACTCTATTGGAGTGGAGGATTACACTGAGTCGGAGCGGTCCTTTGATGCCAATGCTGCTGTTGTCATGAGCATTCTTATGATAATGTAGGCTTCAAAGCGTCCAAATACTGTTGTGATACTGGCACTTGAATTTTTCAATACCTAGAGGTCCTGAGCGTCTTTCAATCCTCGCCTCGGTTGTTCCTCGAGTGTTAGAAACGCCCGAGGAATCATACATATTCAACCCATGTTACTTACAGCTTTCGAAGCGTAAATACATTTAATTATTCCAGAGAATACCCGTAATCGGCATCATAGGACTCGACTACAGCCTTGAAATGCAGAGGTCTATGGACAAGGTCATAATAAGCCAATGGCAGATCGGCCTTCATCAGCACATGCCGGCTGTTCGCATTCCACAGGCCAGCCATAAACGAATAGTTCCACACGTTGTTTTCGGGAATGTAGAAAAACCCGATGCTCTTATCCAGTATAATGTCGCACTCCTCACCGAACTGTTCGTCGTATCCCTTTGGCTCTGGGGTCAGCAGATCGCGATTCGCGGCGCCCCAGTGCAGACCGGTTGACGTAATTGCAAAGGCCTGCAAGGTCGCTACAGAGTTAGACGTGAAGTTCACCACGAGCACGAGCGGCGGGATCTCGCGTCGGCCACCGAGCAAAGTGAGGTCTACGGGCGCTACCGTTTGCCGCGCCACCGGCTGCGAGCGAATGATCCCCATGAGCTCGAGGTCCGCCGCCTCAGGAAGGTCGGGAACCTCGGAAAAGGTCACGGTAGTGCCGCTCCCAATTTGAGGCACGAGCGCAATGCTCGCTACACAGCCGTTTTTACCATAAAGGAGGCCGAGCACGAGATTGCGCACATCGCAAACCATGATGAATTGCTGCACAAGGCTTCGTGGGATGGTTACTGAGCGAGCAAGGCCCGCTTGCTTCGACACACTCAGGTTCCGTGCACGGTAGTGCAATGTCGCCGACGCCTGAATGGCTCGATTTCGCCAACTGTTCTGCGAACTGAATGTCGTCTGCTCGTACTTCGACGTCGTCATCACCGAGATCTGCTCGCCATGAACGTTGTGCGACTGCGTGAGGACGGGCTGCGAGACTGCCGGCTGCGCATTAGCCGTCGACTCGTCTAACAGCCGCTCGCGCTCTTCGCTAATGGGCGCAATCTTCTGGCCCAATATGATGTCGCGAATCTCGGTCTGCGTGAGCGTGCGTGGATCCACGTTATTCATTTCGCCATAGCTCTCAACCACAATGTCACTCAGCTCGTTCTCGACGTCGATCCACTCGCCTCGGCTCAGTTTCGGCCAAATGAATTCACGCGGCTGGGCGTACTCGCTCAGCAATCGCTCAGTCCGGTCGGGGCTCAAAAGAAGCGCGCGTAAAATCAGCATTAGGCGGCTGAACGCTGTTGAGGGCTGCGAGATCTCGAGCCAGTCGTCGTAAAGATTGAAACTCACAAGTTCGGATGACTGCGCGCGCTCAAGCAGCCCGCGGAATCTATCGAGACTCAACAGAGCCTGGAAGGGCGTGCTCATGTCGCTGTTCAAAACACTGACATCGTTGAACTCGAGCATGTTGACCTCGAGAGGATCCCGCAGCCCACGAGCGGATATTATCACTTTGCGCGGCCGCTCGGACTCGGGAATGCTGCGGAAGTAGTCTGCAGCAAGCTCTGCTGTCTTCCATTTGCTCACAGCGCCCAGTTTCTTCTGCCCGGACCACGTCGATTCGGCATGAATGATGTGCATAACGAGCGCACCGGTTGTGGGCCGGAACCCGAACAACGCGCCATTGATGGGTCGGTTCGACATGTTGCCATTCTTCGTCTTGTACGTTCTAATGCGGTAAACCGCTGAATCGTCCAAAATAAAATTATGCGTGTCCATGAGCTCAGTGAAGTGCGCGGCTGTTAGATGAGGCTGGCTCGGCTGCGACTGGTGCAGTTGCAGCGCCTTTCTCAGACGCTCCCGCAGAATGAAAAGAGCCGGGTTCGACTGCAAAATTTTCGCGAGTCCTTGGCGAACGAGCTGCTTCAGGCCCGGGAACCAATTCCCATATGCATCGCACGTATTGTACGCGAGATCGAAGCACACCATTAACCCCGTCTTGCTTGGGTAGACGCTGACGCCATCGCTCGTATAGTCGAGGTATTTGGTTCGCGTGTAGCGCTGGATGTCCGAGGAGTCGAAATCGCCGTACCTCAACTGAATGTCGATCCAAAATTCGGAGCTCGACGCAAACTCGAAATCATCTTTATCGGAAGTTAAGCCTGAGGGCTTGCTGACGGGCCAGCCCGTCGACGCGCTCGCCGTCACGGAAATATCCGCCGTCGAAGCATTCATGCGGTACGACTTCCGCGGGTGAATAGGCAGCTTTGTCACGCCGTCGATCCCGAGAACGTTCGCTTCGTTGTCGAGAATCGTGCACATGCTCATGACGAGGCTTTCGTGGATCTTCTGCCACAAGTGCGCTCTAAACACTTGGATGTACGAGATCTTGAGAGTTGGAATTTTGCCGTGCAGAAAAATGCCGGTCAAATCGAGCTGGACCATGAACCCGACATAGACGTTGCCGCGGTTGATCGTCGGCGACCACCAAAGCGTGAAGCGACGATTCGGAATCTGGCTGAGACCGGATCGCTGCGCATTCGTGAGCTTCTGCATGGCCATCTGCTGTTCGAACCCGGAATGTTTCGACCAAAAGAGACTCTCCCAGTTCTCAAAGCCAGTCGCCTTAAACAGCGTATGGCCCAGAATTGTCTCAATCCCGCCCAGCGCCTGCACGACGTCCGCGCGGTACGACGTCAGGTTCCACAGCCGCCCGTCATGCCGCGCGTTTGTCCACCAAAACGGATCATAGCGGTCTGCGCCGAAATTCCTGAACTCTTGCCGGCAACGGAAGCCCTTATCAAAGGCCAGAATTGACCGGTCTCTTTGAAACAGGGTCGAGATGCGGGGCAATCCGCGGTCCCAGATCTCTTCTAAATCCTCAGCGAGAATTCTCGTGTTCTCGTCGTTCGCAGCAGCCCGCTTCTGAGCATACTCATGCCACACAATGCGTGAGTCCATGGCCTCGGCCTCCCAGCTGTTAATATACCGAAACACGTTCGGAATGAATGTTTCTTCACCGCCGCCAACATATCTCATCGTGCGGCCCGACGCGAGGTCCGACTGCGGGATTAGAATGTGCGACGCCGAGAGCATGCCGAGACCGCCGATTTCCTCGGGGCTGTAGAAAACACATGGCGGGAATCGTGCCGGCATCTTCGAGTTCAGGCCCATTTTGACCTTATTCTGTACTCGCACTTCGCCACGCACAAAGCTGGCCAACAGCTCGGGCGTCGCTGCCGCCGCCTCTCGGAAGTAGGCGGCGGTAGCCATGAGTGTTGTGTTCCACCGTTTCACGATTTTCGCGAAAGTCGTGCTACCGCTGGACATGAGAATCTGTCGCACGCGGTTGTTGAATCTCGCAATCGCGTCGCTACTGACCTTTAAATAAGCGAAGCCCGTGCGCTCGCCCGTTTCGCTGCTCTCCAGCGACCACAGCGCATCATCTTGAGAAAGAGCCACGGGCTTGTGGTCGCCCAACTCCTCTTGCAGCCGAGCTTTCGGGATCAACCGAATCTCGAACCCGGCCATGTCGAACAACAGCGCCGGGTTGTCAATGCTAAACACGGACGCATCCGCGCACTCGACACTCCCCAGTTCTTCAGGAAGACGCCCACTCAATTCCTCGAACAGAGACTTACTGAGCCGCGTGTCGCGTCGAATAAGCCGCATCATCTGATCGTGGCTCCAGCATTTCTTCACAGGAATATCGGCTGCAGAGGCATCGAATCCATACGATTCAGAGATTTCGTGGGCACTCTCTCTCGACAGATGGAATACCACGTAGACGTCGTCCAAATACCGCGTGTAGGCCCGAATTGGATGGTCTGTCTCGGCATTATTGCGCATCAAGTCGACTGCACGCACGAGCCCAAGCAAGAGGACATCGACCATCATCAAATAGTACTGCACGACAAACGACGAGAACGCGAGCCCGCGCAAAACACCAAATTGGTTGATGTGCGACATGTCCTTGAACACAAGCGACGCATTCATTTTCGCCGTAATGTAGTCCGCAATGCTGTCGTCGACGATGAGCTTCAGCAGCTGGTTCAGCAGGGTCAAGTCTACATTCTCGACGAAGTTTGCGAGCTTCAGATGAACGATCGCCGATGTCGCATCGTCTGCAGTCGACCATAGCTCAGGAATATCGTTGAGAGTCGCGCAGAACTTCCGAACCATGATCGGCGGCACGTCGTCATCGCTCGGCTTGACCCAGGGAGGGAAAAGCTGCTTGCGATGAGCCTCGTACCACAGATACTGGTCGAGATAGCTATCTACTATCCTCTCGGCCATGTCGACGTGATAAACGGGCTTGAGGTAGCTGAAGAAGTCCACCAAGCTCACTTCAACATCCTTGAAAACGCGCTGTGTCGCGATCTTTTCCTTGATCTGCTGTAGCGTCTCAAATGGGTTGTCGTAGGCATTCTCGATCAACGCGAGTTGCTCGCGCTGCGTGTCCGTTAGCCTCGAGGCCATGTTGAACTCGTCCTTCAGCGTCTCGAGGGCCAAGGTGAGCATTTTTGTGTCGTGCGCGTACGAGGCATCCGGGAACTCGATGCGCGACGTTTGCTGTACAGCCCGCAAAAAGCTCGCCATCGTCTTGTATATAACGACGGCGTCATCAGCGGCAATGAATGGGCCCCGCACGAGGTACTCTTGCTGGCGTTGCTGCTCAGCACGGAGCCACAGACGAGTCATGCGGCCGAGATTTTTACGTGCGACGGCCTTGTCCGCAACTTTCCCCTGGCGAATCCGCTCACGGTTGATCTGAGTCACCTTCGTCCAATGGTCGGCGCGCGACTGGATGTATTTTTCGATAACAACCTTGATGGGCTCCGGCATTCGCGGAACGTCCCACGGGATATTCGCCTTCCAACACCGCCACGCCTCACTCAGATGCTGCATGACAACTTTGGTTTTCGACTTGCGCAGCTGCTCGGGAATCACATCCAGAATGTCGTGGAGCACCGCCGCGCGCAGCTCGAGGTCATAAGCGCTATCAACACGCTGCTTCGTCACCGTTTTGGAGACTCCCTTCGAAACGCGGCCGTAGAACTGCCGCTGAATCAGATTCCCGAGCCAGCGCTCGAGCATCGGAATGTTCCCTCTCAAAAAGGCGAGCCACACGCACCAAGCGGGCTGCCAAATCCCGCATCCCGGACCTTTGCCGACGCCATCGCTGTTGAACCGGTCGTAGATCACATGCTTCAAATCGTTCGTTGCCGTGATTTGGTGCATCACTTTGTACTTGTAGCGGTAGATGCCGGTGAGCTGGCCCATGTGGGTGAAAATGTAGTGGATGCCATCATTCAGCTCAAAGGCGTCGACATTGCCCAAGCGGAACTGGACGTGACAGTCAACAATGAGCGACACGAATTTCAGCAGCTCGCGGACGAGATGGAAGCTGTTGCCGAACCGCGACCGTTTCCGCTCTTTCGTCGTCAGCGTCTTTGTTGGCTTTAGATTGAAGTTGTAGTCGAGATGCATGAAGTGCAGACCGCGCCGGTGGATCAGCAGCTGCAGCGTTTGGTAGCCCTGCCGCGTCAACTGCATTGCCGCCTCGAGCCAGTCGATTTTCGTGCGGCTGAAGAACTTAGTCGCGCCCAGCGACTTGAGCAGCGACGGCGGTCGCGAGGGCTGCGCACGGCGCACTTTCTTAAGGGCGCGTTTGACACGCTGCTTCAAAAGCCGCTGATAGCTGCGCCGCGTCTTTGCTGCCATGACTCTCAGCGGCCGCCGGTTCACGTACAGCGGCTTTACGAGCGCAACATCCTCGGCCCTTCGCTGTTTTCGGACTGGCCGATCATAAGGGAATTTCGACTCGTAGCAGGCGAGCGCACACGCCAAGTCCCGCTCGTTTATGTGCTCGGCGGCTAAAAAGGCCGGCACGGGCGAGTCTATCGTGTCTTCCATAACTGGCTCGATAACGCGATTCACAGACTGGTCAACAAAGAGCCCCCTCTTGAGGTCGTGTCTTGAGATACGCGCATTCACTGGAAACAAATACGGCGGCTCCTCGCGGCTGTGGCCGCCAGCATAGAGTCTCGGGAAGGCTACGCGAGTCTCTAAACGCACGGGCTGCTGGCGAGGGCGGTAAACGATTCTTTGCGGGTCGTCGTACGCGCTAGGCAGGCTTTCGGCATGGGTCTGGCTCTCGAATCGCGGGCCGTTCGGCAGCTGGATATCGAGATCCTTGCCAGAATGGAACCCGGGCATGTCGAAGAGCGTCGGCGGGCTGCGGTCCATACGGAAGGGCCGGCTCAGCTCCCAGGCCTGCATATCGGATTCAATTGGCGTCAACGGAATCGCCGGCGGGATCTCGGGAACGAGTTTCTCGAGCTCGGGAAACGACATGAAGGGCTCCTCGTCGTCGAAGGCCGGGAGCCGCATCCGCCTGAAAACAGTACGATCCCGCTTTTCCTCGCGCATTGAATCCCACATCTGACCCCATTGAGCCATGTAAGTCAGCGGATCGACCTTCGGGATCTCGTCAACAAAGGTGATCGCGCCAGTTTTGTGGTACAGGACCTCGACTTTCTTCGCGTTTTCCCACGGAGCGGGCATGTTCTCGAGGATTTTGAATATGGCGTGCGGCAGGTACTTCAAGGCGCCGAGGTACGCGTGTTTATCCGTGTTCGCTGACGAGCTCGCCATGTCTTTGTGGGCCTCTATGATCTGCCGAAGCAGATCGGGCGGATCCAGCCGGCCCGATCGGTGTTCCGCGGGTTTCTCCTTGCGGCGGAGCTTCAATTTCGGAGGAGCCGGGAGCTCGCTCGCCGATCGAGTCTCGCCCATTAGAGAACCCTACGAAAGCTGTTAGAGACGAGGAAAGGTTGAAGAAAGACGACAAAATACAGCTAATATACACCAATGCAAAAATAAATAAGTTAGACGCGCTCGGCAAACCTTTGCAGCTCTTGAACAAGCTCGCCGATTCTTTGCGCCGACTCCATCACGCCAGAGAGGAGCGACGTCTGCAGCCATTCTATGAGCTTTTCGACCTCCGGTTGCACTCTGTCTATATCCTGCAACTCGGCCTTGATGCTCGCGACTTCGCGCAGCTGTGCATCGAGCGCCTTCTCCTCGGCCTCGACGTCCTCAGCGAGCTGCAGCGCGCCGGCAGGATCCGTGTAGTCAATGCCTTCGTGCTCGGCGAAGCGCACGTAGCCGGACTCGTAGAGCCCGTGGTCGAGCATGTAAGTATGCTGCAGAATGTGGTTCTCGATCTCGAGCTTTTCATCGCTGAAATTCTGCTTGATTTTGTGTGCGAGGTTTGTGAACGCGGCGCGCATTTCCTGCGCGATCTCGGGGGACAGGACCTCGTGGCGCTCGTAGCGCTTCTCGACGTACCCGAGCGCGCGGTCGCAGATCGTGTCGATGATCTGGTACACGGAAAGCCGGATGAGATCCGCGAGATTGCCGGGCGTCATGCCCACGGCTTCTACGACAGCCGCGCGAATTAGGATATTGAGGCCGGCGCGGTGCTTTTCGAGCTTGCCTTTCGCAGATTGCGGATCGGAGTCCGCCGCCATCACGTCGTTAAGCAGCACCGACTGCTCCATACGCGTTTACAAGGGCAAGGAGAGTGGATAAGTGAATTAATGCTAGGATACACAGCCAAAGTAGGGATGATCCCTAACGAACTGTTGCTTTTCAGCGTCGTCTAGTTTTATGTATGTAGCGTACTCCCGATATAGAGCAGCGCGCTCGGACTCGGGTAGTGCAATGCCTGTGAATTCAGGGTCGGCGCGGATCTTGCGCTTGAAGATCGGGTACGGCGTGCCTGCGTACTTGCTGCGCACCGCAACCAGAAACTGCGATTTCGGCCCTACGGAATTTGACTCTTGGGTCTCTGTCCACTCTTTAAAAAGTTCACGCCGCCTCCTATCGGTATTAACCGCTAAATAGCGCGGGTCCATGGCCAGCTTATCGCGCACGACCTCCCAGCTGGCGAATGGATTCACCGCCCCCGTCTCTAGAAGCTGTCTGAACTCTGCTGGATCCTCACTATCATTAGCGACGATCTCGTCTATGTTCTCTATTCGCATGCCGTCGTCCCTCTACCCTCCAGCATCTTCGAACCCTCGTCCATACATTATATCGATATTTCGCACGCGACGCGTCCTAAACCCACTTAGGCCAAAACCACTGAGCATGAACTCGAAACTGGCCGAGCTTAGGCGTTTGCGCAAGGAAGGCAAGACTCAGCGGGATCTGACTTTCGATGAGGAGGCCAACCGTCTCTACGATGAGCTCGATGAGCGCACGTACGAGCAGCGCCAGCGCGAGCGGCTGCGCGAGGACGATTTCGTGATTGATGACGACGGCAAAGGATACGTGGACAATGGCGCGTACGAATGGGATCAGGACCAGTACGGCAGCTCTGAGGAGGAATTAGAGCCGCGTTCCACGAAACGCAAGTCCTCGAAAGAGAGCGACGGGCCGCGCGACGGCGACATCACGAAGATCTTCCGCACGCAGAAACGCGTGAAAACAAACCAGCCCGTACCGACGCCCAAAACTGTGGCCTCTGTTGACATTGATGCCATCATGAACGAAGTCGGCTCGGCACGCACTCCGAACACGAGCTTCGCGTCGAGTATCGGATCAAGAGCTAGCGTCGGGTCTACAATGAGCTCTAAATTGAGCAGCAAGCTCGGCACTGGCCTGGGAACGGGCTTAGGTGCCGGCCTAGGCTCGAGACTCGGGTCTGGTCTCGGACTAGGCAGCGCCGGGTCGCCGTGGATGCGGCCGAAAGCGAAGCCGGCCACACCGACGCGGATGCACAAGCAGCTTTCCTCGGACCCCGTGGATGACGAGGACGTGCCCATGATTGGCAGCTCGATTGCGAACGTCATCCACAAGCCCCAGGAGGAGCTGAGTCTGAACCCCGTGAAACTCGAGGCGGCGCCGGCAGCGCCGACGGCAGAGCCGACGGCAGAGCCGAGCCTGCCATCTTCGGATCTACCGAGCGAGCTGCCGTCCTCGGAACTCGATGTGGCTACATCAACGCACTCACTGCCCACGCCGGGCCAGTCGAGCGACGATAATATGGAGGAAGGTGACTCGTTCAACAGCAGCACCTGGAATCTCGCATCTGACGACTTTGAGGCTGCGGATAACAACGATGCGAGTGCGAATGTTGAGGATGGCGAGACGTTCCGGTTTTTCTGGACCGACTACTCCGACAGTGGCAGCACGGGCCACCTCTCTCTTTTCGGTAAGACCGAGGCCGGGAAATCGGTCACGGCGATTATTCGCAACACGTACCGCGACATCATGGCCCTGCCGCGCGACGGGTACACTTGCGACGACGTGAAAGAGGAGCTCGACCGGTTCTTCAAGCGCGTCGCGAAGGTGAGCCTCCCCTTCAAGACGGTAGAGCTGCGCGACTGCTTTGCGCCAGGGAAGCCCGTGCGGTCCTATCTCAACGCGCGCGCGCCGTTCATCAAGGTGCAGATCCCCACTGAGGGCAAGACATACTCGCACTTGACGGGCACAACGTCTACGGCGATCGAGAACTTCATGGTCAGTCGCCAGATCATGGGCCCCTGCTGGCTCGACATCAAAGTGAAGGGACGCGCGCATTCGGCGGGCTGGACACAGATCGGCGTCGAGTGCGAGCGGCCGTTCCATGTCAAGCCGGTCGCCGAGAACGAGGCGGTCGGCTTGGGAGTGCCGAAATTCACCGTCATGAGTCTGTACCTAACGACGATCCCGGACCAGAAGATGCAGCACGAGATCGTGTCGATCTCGGCGCGCGTGTTCCGCAACGTCGACGAGAACAACCACGACGCGAAGGAGCTGCCGTCCACCCTTCATACGGCTATACGGCCCCCGCAGCACGGCATCTTCCCGCCGAAATTCAAGGAGGAAGTCATGAAGCATAATCAACTGCGCACGAAGGGAACATCGGCCTCGAAGGTGGTCTCATTGCATGACAGCGAGCGCAGCGTCATTTCGTGGTTCTTGGCTCTGTTGCGCCGCACGGACCCGGACGTTATTGTTGGCCACTCGCTGACCGACGTGCATTTAGCGACCATTTTCTCGCGGGCGCTGCACTACCACGAGAAAATGCTCTCGAGCCTCGGCCGCGTCCGCGACCTGTCGCAGATCACGAAGGCTAACAGCTACACGCAGGCGCGCTGCTTCTCGGGCCGGCTCATTCTCGACCTCAAGAACAGCTTCGGCATGGACCTCGTTTCCGGCAGCTGCCGTGAGTTCACGCTCGACGAAATGACGCAGCAGATTCTGGGCCAGAAGCGGAAATTCCTCGACGCGAACATCACGAGCGGCACATTCTTGCAGGAAGGCGCCGCGGGGCTAATGGAAGTGATCCGGCGAAGCGAGTACGATACGCTGTACATCGCGTCCATCGCGATGAAGATCCAGATGCTCGCCCTCTCGCGGCAGCTCTCGAATCTGTCGGGAAGCCCGTGGCGCACGACGCTGTCCGGGCATCGCAGCGAGCGCAATGACTACCTGCTGATGCACGAGTTCACAAAGGATCACGATCTTGTGCCAGACAAGCCGCAGGGGAAGCCGGTGAATGAGGCGGGCAGCTACACGGGTGGTCTTGTGTTTAATCCGGTTGTCGGCCTCCACCAGTCGTGTGTGCTCGTTATGGACTTCAACAGTTTGTACCCGTCCATCATGCAGGAGTACAACATCTGCTTCACGACGGTCGAGTGTTCGCCGGACGACAAGGAGGAGCCGCAGGAGCCGCCGAGCACAGTCGCATCCGGTTTGCTGCCAAAGATGTTGAGAAACATGGTCGAGCGGCGCCGTGTTGTTAAGGGGCTCATGAAGGACCCGAAGGCGACGCCGGCCCAGCTGACGGAATGGAACATCCGCCAAATGGCGTTGAAGCTGACGGCGAATGCTGTCTACGGCTGCCTTGGCCAGACCTCTTCGCGGTTTGCCGCGCGCTCGCTCGCGAAGCTGGTTACGCAGAAGGGCCGAGAGGCGCTTGGCCAGACGAGGAAGCTCGCCGAGGAAAATAGCATGCAAGTCCTGTATGGTGACACAGACTCAGTGATGATCCACACGAGCGCGACGACCTACAAGGATGCCGTCGCGATTGGCGCCCAGTTCAAGCGGATTGTGAACAGCCAGTACAAGTGCATGGAGATCGACATCGACCATGTGTTTCGCCAGCTGTTCTTGTACAAGAAGAAGAAGTACGCAGCCGTCGTCATGAACCCACAGGGCGGGCTGAAGCTCGAGTTCAAGGGCCTCGATGTTGTGCGTCGTGAATTCAGCGACGTCTGTAAGATTTCGTTCACGCAGTCGCTGAATCTCCTGTTCGGCTTAACCGGCAAGAACGACCAGAACACAGAGGAAGTGCGCGACCCGCTCGAATCTTTCGAGAAGATCTACACGTACTTAGCCGAGTTTGCGAGCCAGATCCGGTCGGGCCAAGAGACGCCGAGGAAGTTCATCATCCGGCAGCAGCTGTCGAAGGAGCTGTCGCAGTACCAGAAATTGGACATGCCGCAGCTCTTAGTTGCGAAGGCGCGCATTGATGCCGGCGGCACGGTGAAGGCGAAAGACGTCATTGGCTTCATCATCGCGCAGCCCGAGGGCGAAGAGGATCACCGCAGCGAGGCGCAGCGCGCCGTTTCCTTCGAAACGCTAGTGAAAGAGCACCTCGCGCCCGACTTCGAGTACTACCTTTCGCAGCAGGTATACAAGCCGATCAAGCGCATTCTCGAGGTCCTCGACGGCTTTGATAGCGTGCGTTTAGCCGACGTCATGTCTGTGCCTGCGGAGAAGCCCGCACGCCAGGCTGGCGACGGCGCCGATGAGTACAATGGGTTCACTGGCGGCGCGAAGTTCGTGACGATTGGCGACGCCGCCAAAAAGTTCGAGAACTGCCACAAGCTTGTGCTAGTGTACAGGGGCACTTCCTTTGAGTTCGGCGGCCTCGATTCCTTGGAGCCCGAGGGCGTGACGGTGAACGGCGCCGTCGTGCCGTACAGCGTTGTGTCGCGGCAGGTAGAGACGGCGATCCGGCAGTATATTAACCAGTTCTACCAGAACTGGTTTGTGTGCGACGACTGCAAGTGCCTTTCGCGGAGCGTGAGCACGTTTGGCGGGCGCAAGTGCCCGCGTCCCGAGTGCGTCGGCACGTCGCTCGAGCCGCTGTTCACGCCGCGCGACCTGAACAACCAGGTGATGTATTTCAAGTCGCTGTTCGACGCGACGAACAGCAGCAACGCGGCCGTCTACTCGCCGAAAAACCAAGCTGGATTGCAGGAGGTCGTGGCGGTGTGTGACCAGTTTCTCGAGCGGTCTGCGTTCACGCGCATTAATATTGGCCAGTTCTTCCAGTGAGTTCGGAAGTGATTCCGTGATTCCGTGATTCCGTGATTCCAAGATGATTCCAAATGTTTAATAAAGTTTCTAGGTCGCACCGATAATTGTATACTATTGTATACTATTCGTTCAAGAAGAATTTCGTAACCAACGTCGACATCGGCCCACTCTATCACGACATGAATGTCCAACTGTTACAATGCATCTAAAGGTCATTAATAAATACACGTTATCTACCAATCCTCGTATTTCTCTTCCCAGCTGTTGCTTGTCAACGGGATCTGGCCCAAATTCTTCGCCTCCTCGAACGGACTCGCCATGTTGAGCATTTCGAACGCCCGCGCATCAACGGTCGTGCGCAGTTTTTCGATGTACGTCTCAGGATCATCTAGACCCATGATCCCGTTTTCATAAGCGGTGCTTCCGCGCAAAGCTGCATCGACGTTCACATCGACCTCGCTTGCTCCTGCGTGCGCGTTTCCTGCGTTTGCGCGCGCAAATACCCGCTCGGCTTCCTCGCGCGCGCTCCACACAGCATGATGCACGTCGGTATCTGCCCTCGCCAGCGGCGGCTGTTCTTGCGGCTGTTCCTGGACGCGCTGCGGCGGCCAGTCATGCGACGATGCGTTATCTGTGTCGGCCGTGGCGTCGTATGCCGCGCCGTTCTCATCGATGAGCTGGTTCTCGGCCGTGTCGAGCTTGACTTCGTTATGGCGCATTTTGCCCATGAGTTTCATGAATTGCGAGCCTTCCATTTTCGCCATGAGCGCCGGGCTCGAGTGGTCGCTGACCTGCTGCATGATTTCGCTCGCGACTTTCTCTGCAGACTCGCCGCGCGACACGCGCGGCTCCTTTAAATCGAGCCTTTTGAGACTTTCCTCTGCGCTCGAGAACGCGGCCTCGAACGCGTCGGCCTGTGGCCGCGACTCCGCATTGAACGGCTGTGCATTTAGTGGCGCGCCGCCGAATTGCTGGGCGCCGAACTGCGGCGCACTGAGCTGGGGCACGCCGAACTGAGGAACGTCGTATCTCGGAGCAAACTGCGGCGCATGCGCAGAGCCCAAGCTCGCGACATTTTGCACGCCGGGACTCTGTGCGTTGGCTGGCGTGCCGCGGAACTCCTGGGCCCAATCAGAAGCCTGGTTCGCGGCCGCCGCGATCTCACCCGGCTTCGGATTTCGGGCTAGGGCGAAATTTCTTTGGCCGGGGTACCCCACAATTTCCGCGAGGGCCGGCTGGAAGTGGTCGGCTTTTAGGTGAAGCACGCCGGGCTGATCTACAGACATTGCCGGCAGCGAATTGAACGCAGCAAACTCGTCTTTCGCGAACCCTGGTCGCGCCGACCGGAAGTTCTGGTGTGTGGGCAACGCCGCCGCCGTCTCGCGTTGAAGCGATGCATCGCGGAGCGCGTGGCTCTTGAACTGCTGATGTGCGTTTACAGGTCCACAACTCGCCATTTTCCCGGGATATTTCACGCTTTTCTTATCGTGTGTGATCCGGTCTGAAGTGAATTTTATGGTTAAGTGTCTAGGGTCCGCCTGGGGTGTTGGGCAGCATTTACGATGCGAAGCGATAAGGGCGCGCTGGGAATTGCAGCTATTTATCGATTTAAAATGCTCGACGAGCCAGCGAAGTAATAAGCCGAATGGGCGACTAAACTCAATATGCAATTACGCCACTAATCGACAAGCGAGCGAAGCAATAAGTGGGCGATTAGAGTCAACAAGTACGCACTCATCGAAGCCAGCAATAAACCGGTTCGGCAATTAAAGCCATGCAGTTAACACTGACCAAAAGAAATTAGGTCGCATTTTTGCAGGAATGTAATTCGTTATTTGATGTATACAGCTAGAAAGACTTTTTTGTCGGCGGCCAAATGGTCGAGAAACTCGATTTGGTCATCGAGAAACGGCACGGACTCCTTCCCGTCGTACGGCACTAAGTATGCCGTCGCCGCGTCGAAGTCCAGAGACCCGAGCCGGTCGCGCGCATGCATGTACGTATAGAGCTCGTCGCTCTCGTCGCTGACAATGGCCAGCGCCGCCACGCGCGCGCCGTCCTCCTTACGCGCCTCGACGTACGCGTAGCCGCGCTCGGCGAGCACGAGCCCGTCGACGACGAGCCGCGCGGGCCACTCGTGCGACCCGGCGAGGTGGTACCCGCGCGCGTTCGGCACCGAGATCGTGTTGTCGGCGAGCGCGACCTCGCCCGTCCACGTCAGGTCCTGCGGCGGCCCTAACGGCTCCTGCATGACCTTCTCGAGGTCCTGTTCGTTTTCGGCGTTCTCCTCCTTCAGCTCCTGATACGTCGGCTCCTCGTTTACTTCGGCCGCGTTCACCAGGATTTTTTCGCGCGGCGGCGTCGGCTCTTTGATGATCGTGTCGCGCAGATTCTCGCTCTGTGTCGTCGCGACCTCGGCTTTCAGCTCCGGGTTGCGCAGCTCCTCAGACGTCATTTTCACGAACTTCTGCGGCACGAGGCGGCCCTCAGCGAGATCGCGCCGCAGCTTGCCATTGTTCGGATCTTTGAGGTTGAAACTCAGCGTGCGGAACCGCTCGCGGTACGCGGCGCCGACGTCGGACGTCGCGTCGCCAAACGACTCGGCGTACTCGTCGAACAGCGCGCGCTCGATCGCGACGGCCAGCGGCTCGGACGCAATGATGTCGGTAAACACCTTCGCCACGCTGCGGCGCACCTCGTCCACGTAGTCATGGAGCTCGGAGGGGACGTTCGCGAGCGGCAGGACCTCGGGCGGGCCGCGCTTCTCCGCCTCCTTCGCGCTGCACTTGCCGCAGTAGTAGTGCGGTTTCGGCAGCGCCGACTCGTCCTCGACGCCAAACTCGCACACAATGTGCTGCCAGCGCTTGCATTTCTCGCACTCGGCCATCGGCCGGTTGTCGCCGACCTCGCCGAGGCACCGGCAGTCGACTTCGCCCTCGGTGATCTCCTCCGGTTTAGGCGGTTTGGGGACGTTCTTCCGGCGCTTCGCCGGCTTCTCGTACACATCATCGACCAGCCAGCGCGCGTTCGGGTTCTTGCCCCGGTTCGGCCGCAGCGGCCGCTGGTACGGCTCTTCTGTAGGAGCGGGTTCCTGCTGTGCTTGCCGCTCCGCCATGGATGGACGAGGACAGTCCCTAGCCCTAAATAGTCCGGTAGCGGTGTTGCACAGCGGCTTGCCGCGCGTTTTAGGTGCTGCTCATTACCGCGAATTCCCCACTTTCAACAATTGGTGCTCGTCGTGCGCGGTTTGTGCGATTTCTTACAAATCTGAACTGACCAAGAAATTCAGCCTACCTCTATCCAGTCTAATCGGGCTATCAGCGCACGTGGGGTTCAGACCCTCATATCCGGCGAGCGCTTGCGAAAAACACGATCTCACTTCAATTTCATGAGCGGGCCAGTTTTGCGTGGAGGTAACGGCAAACGCATTGCGTTGCCGGTGCGCGTGGAGCCCAAGGTTTTCTTCGCAAACGAGCGCACGTTTCTGTCGTGGCTCAACTTCACGGTCATTCTCGGCGGTCTTGCTGTCGGCTTGCTCAACTTCGGCGACCGCATTGGCCGGTACTCGGCCGCCCTCTTCACGTTCGTGGCCATGGGCACGATGGCCTACGCGCTCGTCACATACCATTGGCGTGCTGCGGCGATCCGCAAGCGCGGCGCGGGGCCGTACGACGACAGGCTGGGCCCGACGGTGCTGTGCTTCTTCTTGCTTGCGGCCGTCATTGTGAACTTTGTGCTTCGCATGCGCGGGTGAACGTACGTGGCGGCCGGACGCGGCAGCCGGCAGGCCGAGAAGGCCGAAAACAGGGAAGGCCGAGGATATGCTAGAACAGGCCGAAATAGGACAGTAATGAAGGATGCTAGGCTAATTAATCGTTAGGCTTTAGGATTGGTTAGGAGAATTTGATAGTCAAGAGTAATTGCTGGTTGCTTAGAGCATTTGATGAGGATTGGCTGCTAGGAGTTGTGAAGAGAGTTGAGAGTGTAGGAGTCAGTAAGAGTTAATGTGTGATAAGTGTAGGAGTTAATGTGGAATGTGTAGGAGTTATTGTAGTAGTGTAGGAGTTATTAGGAGTTATTGTAGGAGTAATTGTAGTAGTGTAGGAGTTAGGAGTTATTGTGGGAGTTATTGTAGTAGTGTAGGAGTTAAGAGTTAAAGTAAAATAGTTAGGAAAAGTGAGAACCTCCTCTCTCAAAGGAGCTACGTTAGCCGCCCCTTGTCAACCAATACGGAATAAATGCTTAAATAAATCTACTTGAGGCCCTTCAGAACCGTGTCCACATCGTGCTCGTCGAGAACGACGCCCATTTTCGAACACCGCGCCTTGCTGCGCAGTTCCTGGCACATGCTGTTGATATCGATCTCGCCGAACCGCGGATGGCTGCAGATCCGGTCCCACACGTCTGCACACGGGATGAATTTATGAGAGGCTGCCGGCACCTCGTCCTCGCGGCCAATGACCACTTCTTCCTCGGGGAACCCGTTGAAGAACGGCCGCCGCTTTGTCTCCGGCGCCCGCAGCTCGGCGAGCGGGTCTGCAAGCGCATCGCCGCGGTCGGAGCGGTCGGCGGCGCGGTCGGAGCGTTCTGGACGCTGGGTGTTTGTTGGCACCGCTGACCAGCCCGACGGCACTTTGGATGGCAGGTCGGACAGCGCATCTGCGTTCGGCGTTGTGTTCGACATTGTGTCTGTGTTCGACATTGCGGCATTCGGTATTGTATCTGCATTCGGCGTCTGCGCGCCACCAAAGTCGTTTTTCGGCTCCCAAAGGAGACTGTCCAGGGGATCAAACACGCCAAAATCGTTATTCAGAAGATTGCCCTCTAGAAGCATGTCGTCGGTTCCGAACCCGCCGAAACCGGTCGCCATGTTGCCAAAGTCAAAATTGAAGGGCTCCAGCGTCGCGCCTTCTGAGGGCACTCTTTGGTCGGTTGACAGGGGCATGGGCGCTGGCCCGGCTATAGACGACGGCCCCGCTGTCGACGGCCCCGAGGACGACCGCGCCGACGGCGAGCCCGCGGCTAATGGCGGCCCCGGCGACGGTCCCGCTGAGGACAGCCCCGCAGGAGACGGTATTAATCCTGCTGGCGGCGCCATGTTCGGTGCGACGGTATCGAGCGTATATTCGGGCACCCAGCCGCCGTTCTGGACAACCCAGTCCGCCGTCTTGTCGCTGGACTCGCCCCACCCTGGCACTTCGGCCGAGATTTTCGGCGCGCCCGGGCGCGGAACGGGCCGGTTGTGCATGCCGCAGGCCATCGACAGCTTTTCGCAGAACACCTCGGCGTGGCTCGGCGTGCTCGGCGACAGGTGCGACACGCTGTCTGTAGAGGCGACTCCGGCCATATGCAACGGAGGCATGTCGTCCGGAAGCGCTTGCGGGTCGGCGAAGCCGTCCGCGTACTGGCCGGCACCGAATTGGTTCGCGTCGAATTGGTTCGCGTCGAACTGGCCCGCATCGAGCTGGCCCGCGTACGGGTACTGAGCGGCTGGCGCAGAGACCGGCGGCGGCTGCACGGGCGCTGCCGCGAACTCGAGGTCTCTGGGCGGCGTCACCCGCGCCGGGTCCGCGATCTGTGAGGCCTGCCCACGGAAAGCCGGACCCTGGCTCTGCACGCCGTTTGCGCCGTTTGCGCCGTTTGCGCCGTTTGCGCCGTTCATTGGCGTCCTGTACTGGTTTAACTGCTCCTCGAGCAAGCTGAGCTGGCTGCGCAACACAAGGTTCGCTGATTTCCAGCTGCGCGACTCGGACTCGAGCTCCGTGAGCCGCTTCTCGAGCTCTCGGAGGTGCCGCTCTTTACGCTCGCGGAAAGCGCGCTGGGCCGCACGGTTCTGAGCGCGGCGCTTCACTTCGGACATGGGCATGTCATCCTCGTCCGGATTGACCTCCTCTTTGACATTGTCCGTGACGGCGTCGCCTGTGATCCGGCGCTTCTGGGTAGGCTGTTCAGGGAGCTGTGAATGGGCTCCGCCCTGATCCAATGTCATGCTCTGGATCGTCGCCATCGAAAAAACTGATGGCTCAATCAAGGCTCTTGGATACCACTAAGCAAGCTCACTCGTAAGATCGCGTTCCCGTGTGGCAAAAAGAGACCGGCTTACTTAAGAGAGAAGGGCGCGCACCTGATTCTTCCTTGCCCCTAGCACCGTTCTCCATGCAGAAAAACGTCCATAGCGGGCCAAAAGTTGCTGTAATCAGCGGCTGCCAATTAGTTTATATAGAAGCAGTAAATTTATTTTCGGCATGGGCGTGTGCCAGTCAATGATCCGATCGGTGCACGGCCAGATGGCGAGATGGACAAGGCGCGGCGAGGGCATCCCAAACGGGAAGTAGACGGATCACGTTTAGGAATTGGTTCAGCAAAGCGATTGAGAGTTTAAACACCGAGATCCGGCAGAATTTAGGTGATTAGTCAATTAAGTAATTTGCTGTTTCAGCGAGCAGGCTTCACTGGATGTGTTCATTATCTATACATGACAATCACATAGCCGCGTTCGATACTAGCCGTGCGCGGTCATGATCGTCTTTCTTCGTCTTTCGTCATTCCAATTGTCGTTATGTATTCGTTTCATGTTTGTGCCTAGACCATGGCTTGCTCTAGGTGTTTAATGGTTCAAGCCGACGCAACCTCGTCGTTACTGAACCATCAGTCGCGGGGACTGTCATGGGGAGGAGGCGGAGGGCCGTCGTGAGGAGGAGGACCGTCGTGATGACCGTCGTGATGACCGTCGTGAGGAGGAGGCGGAGGACCATCATGATGACCTTCGTAAGGAGGAGGAGGAGCATCGTCATGCTCCCAAGGCTCGTGCTCATTATCGTGTTGCCAAGGACCATCCTCATCCTCCCAGTGATCAGAATCAAACTCGGGACCGTGGCCGTCCTCCGACTCACCATCACCATCTTTTCCACCGTGCTCGGCATCTTTTCCACCGTGCTCGGCATCTTTTCCACCGTGCTCGGCATCTTTTCCACCGTGCTCGGCATCTTTTCCACCGTGCTCGGCATCTTTTCCACCGTGCTCGGCATCTTTTCCACCGTGCTCGGCGTCTTCTCCACCACCACTATACTCGGCATCTTGTCCACCGTACTCGTCAGGCCCATCCTCGGCAAGATCATCGAACAGATCCTCGTCCTCATCCGACTCCTTGAGCCGTGCTTGCTTCAGTCTGAATTCACCAGGAATCCCGGAGCGGTAAAGAGCCCCCTCGTTCTCGGGAACTCCGCAGCTCTGCCTCCGCCGGAATTCCTGGATCCGGCCGATCTCGTAGCCCGTTGTGCACTCCCGTTGACCCTTCCATCCCGGGGAGTACCGGTTCCGCGCAACGCCCCGCACAACCGTGTTGTTCAGAGTCGCACACGCTTCGTTGCCAATGAATTGCCACATCGTGCACTCCGGATTCGCCTCACAGGCCTCAATGCACTTCTCCTTGTCGTGCGCTTCAGGATCGTCGCCCTTGTAAACGGTCTTTGCCACAGCCAAGTTCTCGAAGTCGACAATCCAGTTCTCTTTCTCTTGAACAATCTCGGGGGCTATAAACCGGTCGTAGAAATCCGCGTACACAAGCGGCTTCGCGCCCATCCCAGCTTCCCATTCGTAGAGCTCCGCGACCTCCCACGGCCCCAGCCGGTGAAACGTGCCCACCGGGTTGCACCATTCCGAAAACAAGACCTGCGTTTGCGAGATCGACGCGCCCTGGAACTGGCCTGCCTCGTTCGGCTGCAGCTTGCCTAGCTGCTCGAGCGTGCTCTGCTGCTTCATCGCCTCGTGGTAGACCAGGCCAAGCACGAGGTCGCCGCAGCACACGGGCATGGCAAGCTCGCTCGCCCTAGTGACCGTCGCGAACGCCGACTTCTCGGAAGTGCCGAACATCTTTTTCAAAGCGCCGCGACTCAGAATGATCCCAGAGCCGCCGTGGGCAAACAGATTGCCGCCGCCGACCGTGGCCTTGCCGAGGTAGAACGGCTTCGTCGGATCGAGGCCCTTCGTCACGGCCTCCAACGTCGACGTCGTGATATACGAGTCTGCGTCCATCATCATGTACCAGTCGAAGTCGGGGTTATTCAGGAACGCATGCGCATACGCTGGCACGTTTTTAAACCGGTCCATGCTCCATCCACCGCCCTTCGCGTCAGAAGACGCCTCCACTTTCATGGCCTTCCAATTCCAGTGCTGCGCAGCCGCTTGGCGCCGTAGCCGGTAGGGCTTGAGCTTCTCGCTGTTCAGCGTCTTTGTGTCCAAAAACGCGAGGGCATCGACCATCGGCACGCCATTGACCGTGTCGCTGGTGTCCGCGTACACGGTGTGGTGCGGGTAGAGCCGCATGCTCGTCTCGAAATGCGCCGGCAGCCGAGTGTATGCAACTTCAATGCCGGTTTTGAGCAGCAGAAAGGTCCGATCCGCTATTGGGCGCGGCGACGCCGTGCTGTGCGACGCTATCCGCTCAGAAACAGCACTTGAGACACCTCGAGGAATTGCGGGGTTTGCAACGCACGACAGCAGAACAATGAATGCGAAGACCAAGAGCACGCCTGCGGCGCGGCGTGAAACCATTTCTGCCTCAGGTCTTCTCAGTGATTTGTCACTGGGAGGAGCGTGCGCCCATGCATGGTACCCTTTTAGCTCTTGGAAATGCCCTAGGCGTACCTTCCGAAACGAGAACAGCCGGAATCATGAGCCATGCAGTTGAGTGACGCGAGTTTTTCCGATGGCAAAGCATGTGCATAATTGCGCGGCAATTGTTTCGAAACCGTGCAGTCAAGACCCGCGGATCCCGATCCGCAGAGATCTCGATCACAGAGATCGAATATGTAAGCACAGATGTTTACGCAAGCATCTACTACGAATCAATTTGCTAAATAAGGAATGTTCGCACTATGTAGGCTCACTAGATAATTTAGAAACGCGGAAGGATCGGGCAGTAGTGGTGGTCGACGACGCCATACTGAATGTCCTGGATCCACTTCTGCACGGTCTCCGTGATCGGGCCGGCCTCCTTGTTCGGCGGCAGCGGCACCTCGATGTGCTCGTTGTGGTATCCGATCTCCTTGACCGGGCTGACGATGGCCGCCGTGCCGCTGCCGAAGATCTCGAGCAGCTCGCCCTTTTCCCGGCGCTCGCGGACCTCGTCAATATGTACTTTGCGCTCGTTGACCTCCCATTTCTCGGGGTCGAGGCGCTCGCGCGCGAGCTCCAGAATCGACAGTCGTGTGATGCCCTCAAGAATCGTGCCGTCGAGCGGCGGCGTCACGAGCTCGTAGGTGTCGTTCACCTTGTTGTGGAAGACTAAAAATAGATTCATCGACCCGACCTCCGTGAGGTAGCCGTCGAACAGCCAGAGGTTCTGCGCGTAGCCGCGCGACGCCGACTCGACCTGCGGCAGCACGCACGGGGCGTAGTTACCGCCGAGCTTCTTGTTGCCCGTGCCTTTCGGCCACGCGCGCACGGCCCAGTCCGTGGCCTCGAGCTTGATCGCCTTGAAGCCCGAGGCGTAGTACGGCCCGACGGGCGACGCGATCACAAAGAACCGCGCGTGTTTTGGTCGCGAGATGCCGAGCGTCGGCTCGGTGCTGATCATCGTCGGGCGCAGGTACAGCGAGAAGCCGAGTCCCTTCGGGATCGTTTCCTCTTCGAGGCGCACGAACCGCTGGAGCAGCTCGAGCGCGGCCTGCGAGTCGAACCCGGGCAGCGTCAGCCGCGTGCTCGACGAGTTCAAGCGCTCCATATTGCGGTCGGCGCGGAACATTCTGATCTCGCCTTTCACGTCGCGGAACGCCTTCAGGCCCTCGAAACACTCGAAGCCGTAGTGGAGCACGCTCGAGGCCGGGTGCATCGAGAAGTTCGCGAACGGCTCGATGAGCGGCGCGTGCCAGCCGGTCTCGGCGTCCCAGTCAACAACGAGCATGTGGTCGGTGAAAACATGGCCGAACACAAGCTTCTCCGGAGACGGGTAGATCTTGCGCTCAGTGGCGAGCTTCAACTTAAGCTTCGCAGCGTCGAGCGGCGCTTTTGTCGAATAGAGACGGCGCAGCATGTAGGTTGGGTGGGTAGCAGGGTCGTTTAAGGCGTGAGTCATGTGCCGGTATCGGCGGTTTACCGTTGACGCGGCTGCAGATGTGCCGGTTGCTCAACCCAATTCGTATGAAATCGGGCTGTTATGCGAAGTTATTGCATGCGAAGTTATTGCATGCGAAGTTGTCGCAATGAGTTGTCGTAAGTTGTCGCATACCGAGTCGCATGCAGAGTTTGTGCAGTCGTGTAGATCAAGAATACGTAAACGTATTCTCCAACCACGAAAAATGCCAAAAATCATACCAACAGACCCATATACCGCCAATTTTTCAGAACGCCGGTCCGTGCGAGCGAAATTTCATATCTGTTGTGCCCGCGTTCCCTCGCCCACCTCCGCGTCCACGCATTCGATGGCGTTTTTGTTCCAGCAGAAGCGCCCCAAAACAATCAGCGAGGTCGTCTTTGCACTCAACGAGTCGATCCACTGCATTGATGAGACGAGTCCCCCCTCAAAACGGCCCGACCAGCAGCGCCAGGCCGCCGAGGAAAGCGGCCGGCTGCTCGCGCAGATCCGGCGCATGACGTCGGACGGCAACGAGGTCGACCAGCTCACGGCCATGGCGAAGGAAGTGTACGCCACCGACGTGCTTGTGCCCCTCGTCGCGGGCCTTCCTGTGCTCGACTTCGACGCGCGCCGCGACGTTTTGCATCTGTTCACGCTCGTCATCCAGCGGCCGCCGACGGTCGAGTATCTCCTGCAGCGGATCCCGGAGATTTTCACGCTGCTCATGAACCAGGCCGGCCAGCCCGAGATCCACCGCACCGTGTGCCAAATCCTGCGCGAGTGCGCGCGCTACGAGCAGCTGACGGCGTACGTCATGAACTCGCAGACCTTCTGGAAGTTTTTCCAGTACATGGACAACCACGAGTTCGAGATCGCGACGGACAACTTCTCGACCTTCCAGGAGTTCATGCGGCTGCACCCGTCGATCTCGACCGAGTTCCTGCTGCGCAACTCCGAGTACTTCTCGCAGTGCGTGAACGGGCTCATCCGCAGCGACAACTACGTCGCGAAGCGCCAAAGTCTGCGCATGCTCTTCCTCATCTTGAAGCAGCAGCGCAACCACCAGTTTCTCGTCGTTTACGTGAACGACCTCGAGAACCTGAAGCTCATCATGCGGCGGCTGAAGGATAAGTCGAAGAACATCAATTTCGAGGCGTTCCAGATCTTCAAGCTCATCGTCGCGAACCCGAAAAAGCCGGCGCCAATTATAGAGGTGCTGACCCGCAACAAGTCGAAGCTGCTGGTCATGCTCGACAAGGGTCACCAGCTGTCGGACCGCCGCGAGGACCAGGTCTACCAGAAGGAGCGCGAGTACGTGCGCGACAAAATCAGGCAGCTCGCCGACCCGCCGGTGCAGGCAGCGCCGGCGGCGCATGCGGCGCATGCGAGTGCGCAGACGCCGGCGCAGACGGCGCAGACAAGCGCACAGCCGCAGACGAGCGCGCCGACCCAGGTGCCGATCCAGGCGCCGACTCAGGTACAGACTCCAGCCCAGGCGCCGACTCAGGCCGCCTCGCTCGCGCCAGGCGGGCCCGACGCAAACGGCCGCAGCCCGCTCGCGAATGGCAGGGCACACGCTCCAACCAATGGAGCGCCGACGGGACCCCTTTCAGGGCCCGCGCCCGCGCCCGGCCTTTGGGCGAACCCGCTGCACGGCGACCAGCTCGCCCCGCGGCTCGTGCCGCCGGCCTCGCAGCTGCAGCCGCAGCTCACGAAGCCGCAGCTCCTCCATCATCCCGCATCGCCCATGCGGTCGCCCGCTCTTTCTGAACTGAACCAGGAGATGCGGCGGCGCATCTGAGTATTTATTTCATTAGCATAAGTCACGAAAACGGTAAACTCATTAAATATCTCATCATGCATTACTGACTATTTTGTTCGGGAAGAACCGCAGACCGGCAATGCTCGCGTCGCGGCACAAGTGCCCGCGCTGCTCGGCGACCTCGAGCTCCTCGCTCGCAATGGGCAGGCTCCACTTGAAATGCTCGCTCACGTCGCGCGCGCTGAACCCGGCCGCGCCGCGCCAGCCGACGCTGTCTGCGGAGATCCAGCGCACGAGCTGGGTCACGGCGCGGTCGAGCTCGCCGCGCGCCTCGACGATGCGCAGCCCGCTCGCCAGCGTGCGGCACCGCAAAATCTCGAGCCTTTCGCACAGCTCGAGCGCTTCCAACAGCGCGCTGCAGCTCACGAGCCGGAGGCCGCGCGCACGGTTGTAGAGCGAGAACAGGTCGTGGAAGGTCAGCATGCCGCCGGCCTGCGCGAGCACGTTCGAGCCGATCAGCAGCGACCCGATCTCGCGCGCCATTGTCTCCGGCGTGTCGGCGCCACGTACTACGGGCGGCAGCAGCAGTGGCTCGGGCAGCTGCTCGCTCTTGATAACGAGCGCGTTCGTCGCGTCCTTCCCCAAGCGCTCCGAAAGGGCGATGAGCTCGTTCTTGACCTTCAGCAGCTGCTCGGGCGACTCAAACGCGCGCGCAAACAGAGTCTTCGCATCCTCGCGGCTCTTCTTGCCGTAATTGTGCAGTTTGCGGATCCCGAAATGCGACCCTTCGGACACGCTGTTTGTGGGCTCCGGTATCAAACCGTTTAAAGCCGCAGCCATGTCGCGGCTCTTCGTCCGGAACTCGTATATCGACGGCTGCTGCCTCAGCGGCGCATTGCACACCTCGCAAAACGCGAGGGATGGGTGGTTTCGAAAAGTGCACTGCGGACACTCGCCGCGCGCGAGGCGTCTTGTGACGTCGGAGACGCCGGCGTCGCGCTGCATGGCCACGCCGCACGTCGCGCACACGGTAGTCGACGCGGCATTCGAGAACGAGCAAATTGAGCACACCCACTGCGGCTCGATGCGGATCTGGGCTTCGTATTCTTGCCCGCTCTTGTAGACCTCGCACGCACTTATGGACGAGCGCGCGATCTCGAGCTCCTGGAACAGAAGCTGCTTGTTCGTGAGGTATAGGATTGACCGCACGCCGGCCCGCGTCGCCTCGGCCTTGGCCTCTAAATGCTCGTCGGCGGCCAGCTTATCCATCTACCCTCTAACCAGGAGATGAAGGCGCCAACCTCGTTTGCGCGGCTGCAGCCTTTGCTGACGCGCGCCGCCGAGATCAAGATGGCTGATCCAATTGTGGCGTACTATTGCTACTATCTCGCGACCGAGCAGGTCATGGAGACGAAGCGCCACACGACTGAGCCCGAGGTCGCCGAGTTCGCCTCGAACCTGCTGAGCGAGATCGAGCAGATGAAGGCCGACGGCGGCCCATTGGACACAGCCGACGCGAAGGATATCATGGATGACAGCAACGCGAGCCGGTCGCACGTGCTGAATTTCGCAACAACTGTCTTCGAGAGGGCCGAGCTCGCGACACAGACGGGGCACGTTTCTCGCGCCACTGGCTCGGGATTCGCAGCGGCCGCAGTGTTTCTCGGCCTCGACACGATCTGGGAGCCGCTGTCTGAGGAGACGCAGGAGAAAATCAAGTTTGCGAAGTTTCAAGCCGCGCGCATCTTGAGAGCCATCAGAGACGGCGTTGATCCGAATACGCTATTTCCGAAGGAGGAACCTGAGTTCGAGGACGAGCTAGAGGGGACGGAGGGGCCAGAGGGCGTGGAGGGCCCAGAGTGGGGAGAGAAGTCAGAGAAGTCAGAGGAGCCAGAGAGGCCTGAAGAGCCCGAGGAGCGTGAGGGGCCTGAGGAGCCCGAGGAGCCGCAGAAGGAACCTAAGCCGCAATATGAAGACTTACAAGATGAGGAGCTGGATACAGAGTCGCCTTCCCTCCCGGAGGCGCCGAATGAAGACCCCGCGAATGATCTCTCATTGCCATTGACACCAAAAGATGATCCTGCGGCGGACCCGACACTGCCTCCTGCGCCGAGCTCCGAGCCGCACGAGGTCGAGGAGGACGACGAAATCCCCCAGAAGCCCGCGCCGCGACCGCCCGCACCGAAACCAGCCGCACCGCCCGCACCGAAGCCGCCCGCACCGAAACCAGCACCGAAGCCCGCACCGAAGCCCGCACCGAAGCCTGCCGCGAAACTGGCCTCTGGGGTGGCATCGAGACCAGCATCTGCATCGAAACCCGAGTCCGTGGACGACATCGTTAATCTCACTAGAACCACGGCCGAGGCGCAGAAGCATGCCAGGTACGCGATCTCAGCGCTCAATTACGACGACATCAACACAGCCGTGGCCGAGCTGGAGGCGGCGCTTCATGGCCTGAAGGTGTATCAAAATAAATAATGTTATTTAAAGACTCGCATATCGTAAACGAGGCCTAAGAGCAGGGCAATTGGCATGCCCACCAAACTGATCCAGGGACGCCGGAATGGCGGCTGGTAGTATAATCCGTACACGGTGCCTATTGACGCGCAATTTATCGCCACAAAGCTGTTTACATTCTCGAAGTCCCAGCGAAACGACATGTCGCGAGGGCTCGAGCCGGTCGTTAGTAATGAGAAATGTTCCCGAAGGAAAATGTCCCGGACGGAATTGGTTCGTGAGTTTGTGAAGGCGTGCACAATTTCCACTTTCCTGGCCTGCCAACAGAAAGTATGCGACGCAACGAAGCTGCCCATTGCCATGAAAAATCTCGCGGTTTTCAAGTACCTGCTTCCTGAAGAAATCCGGTTGGAGTTCGAGGATACGCCTACAGACACGGTGTTTGATGGCGTGCCCGATCTCGTTCTCATTTTCGAGTTCGCAGATAAGCGTGCACGTCTACGCAAGCCCGAGTCGATCCGGCAGGTGATTCAAAACCGCACAGAAAGATTCGAAAGAGCCCTCGATCAGTACGTGTCACGGCGAGGCAGCTTGGACAGCATCTACAGCGCGGCTCAGTCGTGTCTGCCTCGCGAGTGCCTGAGTCCCGAGCTCGTGGAGAAATTCGAGATCCCCAATGTGCTGGCAACGACGACTCTGCCATCGCGCGAAGCCGTTCTGCGACCGTCTCCCATAGACGCGGAATACACTCGCAGACAAACTCTTTGGTCGCATCAAGCGACAGGCATTGAGTTTCTGGAGAAGGATCCGAGCCACCATTTGGTCGTTAGCACGGCCACTGCCTCCGGGAAATCGCTCATATTCCACTCGCTGATTCGGAAAATGCTCGACACGACGAATGGAACGGCGCTGCTGATCTACCCGACGAAGGCGCTCGCCCAAGACCAGCTGCAGTCCTTCGAAAGCAATGTCTTTTTCACGTTTGACGGAGACACGCCGCGCGAAACGCGTGATCTCGCGAAACGACAGGCGCGCGTGCTGCTCATCAATCCGGACATTTTGCATACGACGATACTACCGAACTGGAAAGACTGGGTGCATTTCTTGGGAGAACTGAGATACGTCGTTATAGATGAGCTGCACTACTACCGCGGGATTTTCGGCGCGCAGGTCGCGTGTGTGATGCGCCGCCTGCGGCGCATCTGCTTCCAGTTGGGTGCAGACCATTGCCAGTTCATTGGCTGTTCAGCGACGTTGTCCGACCCGCACGAATTGATGGTCGCCATCACCGGATTGGAACCGGAAAAGGTTATGTCACTGGAAGACGACGGGTCGCCCTCGGGGAACAAAAAGTTCGTGTTCTGCACTCCGGACTATGTGACTCCTGAGGACCCGACCACTGGTAGGATGCATCCTATCCAGATCGCGGCGCCTCTTTTGGTACAGATGGTCCGAGAAAACAAGCGCGTTATTGCGTTTTGTCGGTACCGGCGCGAGTGCGAGCTTCTACTGCGCGCTGTGTACGAGATAGACGAGCGTCTTGCATCGGTAGTGTGCGGGTACCGTGGCGGCTACGCGCCAGAAGACCGTCGCATAATTGAGAAACTCATGTTCAGTGGTGAGTTGAAAGGCATTGTGGCCACGACTGCTCTGGAGGTCGGTATTGATGTCGGGAATTTGGATGCGGCCATCATTTGCGGCTTCCCGCATTCAATTTCGAGTTTCCGGCAGCAGGTCGGCCGCGTCGGCCGCCGCCAGCACGACTCCCTAGTGGTGTACATTGCCGACGGCTCCGTGGTTGACCAGCATTATGCCGTGAGTCCGAACGAGGTGCTGTTCGAGCCCATTGCGAACTCGAAGATCGTGCTGCACGAGTCGATAGTGCGAAGCCATATCCAGGCCGCCGCATACGAGCTGGCCATGGAGCCGGAGGATTTCGCGTTCTTCCCGAAATGCGAGAATTTGGCGGCGGCGGACTTGGTACCGCTTGGAGATGCTTTCGCGTACTCATCCAAGCCGTCGATCAACATTCGGCGCGCCGACGATGAGCGTGAGGATACGGCTGTGATCGAGCTCGATACAAACAAAGTGCTGGAGCATGTCGAGTTCGACCGTGTGCCGTTCACGCTGTACGACGGAGCCATCTTCGTGCATCAGGGGAAGGCGTACCTCGTTATTTATTTAGAGCCCGAGTTCAAGTACGCGACTGTGCGGCGCACGAACGTCAAATGGGTCACTCGGCAGCGGGACTACACGGATGTAGACCCATTAGTGACGCTGGATTCAAAAAATGTGCAGCCAGATTACAAGGATTCAAAAATCGGGGATCTCGCTATGGAGCCACTCAGACTTGAGCCACTCAGACTTGACTCCGCGATGGTCAGCCGCGCAACGATTAAAGTCACTACAAAGGTGTTTGGCTACTTCAAGTTCGACAAGAACAACCAGATTATCGACTGTGTTGACGTCCAGATCCCGGAGAACGTCAGCATTCGCGCCGGCATCTACCTCAACGTTCCGTATGTCGTGCTCGAGGCGCTGAAGTCGCGGCACCATCACGTCGCCGGCAGTATTCATGCGGCAGAGCATGCGCTCATGTCGGTCATGCCGTTCATCATCTCGATGTCCCCGGGGGACGTGCGCACCGAGTGCAAAGCTCCCGAGAAAGAGCTGATGAAGAAGGACGTGTCGCTGCGAAGAAGGCCCGCACGGCTGATTTTCTACGAAACGTACGGCGGCAAGCTGGGCAACGGCATTCTCGAGATGGCCTACCAGAAGTTCGATGCGCTTTTCGAGATAGCGAGCTCGAATCTCGATAAGTGCGCGTGTGTGCTCGGCTGCGGCGCCTGCATCGGCTCGGGCCAGTGCGTCGAGCACAACGCCGTGCTGTCCAAAAACGGCGCGCGCGTGATTCTGCGCTCGATTCTTGGCGAGTCGCTTGAAAACATCCCACTTGGGCCGGATCCCATTGGCGAAGAGCTCCAAGAGACCGTCGTGCCCGTTGCCGCGCACACGCACTGAATATAGAAAGATTTCAATTGAACAGGTACATGCCATGCATACTTAAAAAAAAGATTGTCATTAAATAGGTATAAATTCTATGCATATTCCATTTTCGAGACGACGAGCCGCACTTTGCCGTAATCCTTATTCTGCATCTTTTGGGCGAGTTTCTGCTGTTTATAGAGACGCCGCTCAGCCGGGTTCGCACGGTCACCCTCCGTAGGATGGCGCAGTCTGTCTCCCTTCTCAACAGAAACGCACAGGCCGCGCGGGGCGAAGAAATTCTTTTGCCACACGTCGATGACGTTGCGCGCAGACTCCTCGTGCAGCATCTGCAGCAAGTTCCCGGCCGCGTTCGAGAATGGCAGGCCCGTTTTCACGATATTTCTGCCCAATGGTATTGTGCCGATGGCCGACGAACCGGCCGCCGTGATGTCGTAGAGGAACTGCTGCCAATCGGCGGCCGACACGTCGTGCCTCGCAAAGATATCACCGTTGAAGACACGCCGGAACCCAGTCCCGACGAACCGCGACTTGCGCATCTTGTTTGGAATGCGCACTGGCTCGAACTCCATCTCGGGGTCGAACCACGGATTACTATGAGGATCGCGCTTGAACCCGGGCCGCGCGTGCTTTGCCGGATTTTTCACCGTCCGGAACGAGTTCCGCATCGTTAGTTTCGCACCAATTTGCGGCAGACGGGTGAGTTTGAAGTCGTCCTGCGTGACGGACCACTCCGCGTCCTTGGCCAACGGATTGCCGTACAGCTTCGTCGCCCTCACAAAGTTGTGGGGATCGGCGACCTCGAGGGTCTGTGGCTGCGACTGATACACCACGAGATCGTTGCCATCGGCGCTTGCAATCGTGATTGTGTCGTAGGCCGGCGAAACGGCATCTTTGCTGTCTAAAGCGGAATATTCCGGGCCCGAATCAGAATCATCATCGTAGGCCGGCGGGTTCTCATCGCTGTCGTCCGCGACCGAGAAATTGGGAACGGGATAATTGAAGTAATTCCAATTGTCGTCGTCGACGGGCATTGGGCGATCCACGGCGCTCCTGCCTCGGTTCGCTTTATATGCGTCACCTGAATCAGGGGCCCTTGCCCTGATCCCATTACGAAGATGGGGCAGATATGAGAAAGCATGCATGTGCTGGGAGAAATATCTCAAAAAGTCGTGCGCGAAAAAACAATTAGGCAACCACCCCGCAGAAAAAAACATTGACGACCGGATCTTGTGGCGGCCATTCTGGAAAAAAGAAGTGATTGCAGATTTGCAAAATTCTCTTATTGCTCAAGGTCTCTTATTGCTCTCAGGGTTGAGATGGCTTAGACGCACTGACTCCAAGCTTAAAATAACTTAGAGGTTCTTTTAAAGTGTGAAAAAAAAAACTTTTGCAACGAGGCCAGAATCTCGATAGAATCCAAGCCTTTAAACCTCCTTTAAATAAATTAATACTCGCCTCTCGCCTCTGTAAACGCGTCGCCGCCCTGACCCTTGTTTATTCTAGCGGTTTGAGCGGATCAAGCAGATGCCGGTACCGAGGAACAATCTTCGGGCCCATCTCGACGCTGCGTTTGCGACGGATCTGTTTATTCCCGATCTGCCGCGAGAAAAGCCTGATGCGTCCCAGCCGAGCGCGAATGCGTCGCTGCCGAGCCCGCCGGAGATTTTCGAGCTGTCGTCAGACGACGATATTCCCATAACGCTGTCGCGTCCGAAGACCGACAATTCGAAGCGATATATAAGGAATGACGCTGATCTGGGGAAAAGCAATGAGGACCCGGGATTCGGCTCTGCGAACCGCGAACAACACGCTGCGAATCGCGAACCAAGTGCTGCAAATCGCGAACAATCCGAAGAGGAGGTCGTCATCGACCTCTCGCGGCCCGAATACGAGATACCACACTCCGTACACATCATTGACTCGTCTCCGCCGCCGCCTCGCCAGCCTACGCCGCAGGCACGACAGTTCCCTGCGCCGCTCGAGTCGCTGCAATTCGCGGCGCAGAGCGAGTCTCCGCAGCCATTCCGCCTGTCACAAGCGCCGGCTGCGCCGTTCCCGCCGAAACCGGAGCTGGGGTCTCTGTTCAGCGAGAAAATCGCCCTTCTTGAGCAGCTTGTTGCTCGCATGGATGCAAAGCTTCGGCACCATAAAATCCCCTTCCATTGCGACGACCTGAAACGCAAATTGCAGGATACGGACCGGCGGATCGAGAATTTCGCCGAGCCAGAGCCCGCAATCGAGCCAGAATCTTTCGACGCGCGCGCGCCGCTGATCGAGCTTTCCAGCAGTCCTAGCCAGTTCGAAAGCCGCGTGTTCATGGATGATGACGACGATAGCGAGATCGAGGAGATCGCCTTCTCGAAGCGGCCTCAGGATGCGCACGCAATGGATCATGAGCAAGACTCCTCCTACAGAGATGACTTATACGACGACCGAGACTTATACGACGACCGAGACTTATACGACGACCGAGACCTCTATGACGACCGAGATGACCTACACAATGACGAACACCAAGCAAATTTTGGAAACGATAACGAAAGAGCCGAAATAGCCGATCCCGGAGGAGATCTCGGCGTCAGCCCCTACTTTGAGCCCGTGCGCAGCCAGGCCACCGTCGTGCCTCTACCGCCGCCTCCCGTAGCCAGCCACCTGCCGAATTTCCCCTGGACGCGTGAGGTGCTCAATGTGCTGCACACGAAGTTCGGCCTGCCCCAGTTCAGGCCGAACCAGGTCGAGGCCGTCAACGAAACGCTCGCTGGCCGCGACGTCGCCGTGCTGATGCCCACGGGCGGCGGCAAGTCGCTGTGCTACCAGCTGCCGGCGCTCGTGTCCTCGGGCAAAACCAAGGGCACGTCGATCGTCATTTCGCCGCTGATTTCGCTCATGGAGGATCAGGTCTACCACCTGAAGAACCGCAGCATCCGCGCCGAGGCGCTGAGCTCGCGGCTGAGCGCTGTAGAGCGGTCGCGCGTTCTGCAGGAGTTCGGCAACGGCGACTTGCAGCTGCTGTACGCGTCGCCGGAGATGCTGAACGCGAGCGGCGCCATGCAGAACGTGATGCAGCAGCTGTACTCGAACGGCAAGCTCGCGCGCATCGTCATCGATGAGGCGCACTGCGTGTCGTCGTGGGGCCACGACTTCCGCCCGGACTACCTCGAGCTGTCGAAGGTGCGGTACCGGTTCGCGAACACACCGATCATGGCGCTCACGGCCACGGCGAACGAGCGCGTGCTTCTCGACATCATTGGCTGCCTCCGCGCGAACCCGCTGGTGCTGAAGCAGAGCTTCAACCGCCGGAACCTCTACTACGCCGTACGACCCAAGACGGCGAACGTCACGGGCGAGATCATCGGCATCTGCCGGCAGTTCCGCGGCCGCACGGGGATTGTGTACTGCAACTCGAAGCGGGACTGCGAGGACCTCGCCGCGAAGATGAAGCGCGCGGGCATTGCCGCTGACTTCTACCATGCGGGCATGGAGCAAGAGCGGCGGTCGCAGGTGCAGACGGACTGGCAGACCGGGAAGTGCCAGGTGGTGTGCGCGACCATCGCCTTCGGCATGGGCATAGACAAGCCCGACGTGCGTTTTGTGATCCACATGACGCTGCCCCGCAACATCGAGGGATTCTACCAGGAGACGGGCCGCGCCGGCCGCGACGGGCAGAACTCGCAGTGCATCCTGTTCTACAGCTACCGCGACGTCACGATGCTGCAAAAGATGATCCAGTCTGACAAGAACCTCACGTTCCAGCAGAAGGACCACCACCGCACGCTGCTGAACCGCGTGCTGCAGTACTGCGAGAACACCACGGACTGCCGGCGGAAGCAGGTCCTGCAGTACTTCAATGAGGCGTTTGACGCGAAGGACTGCCGCATGCAGTGCGACAACTGCTGCGCCATGCGCGACCAAATGGTCGTGAGCCACGACATGACGCAGGAAGCCGGCGTCGTCGTGCAGGCGATCTACGAGATCGGCTCGCGGCAGATCACGACCCAGCAATGCATCGACGTGCTTCTTGGTCGGCGCACGGCGAAGACGAAGTCGTGCCGCTTCGACGAACTGGAGAAGTTCGCGAGCCTCACGCGGCTCGGGCCGACGAGCGTCGAGCGGCTCGTGCACACGCTCATTTCGGAGGAGGTGCTCCAGGAGTACGCGCAGTACAACCACTCGCGGTACCCGCAGTCATATCTGAAGCCTGGACCGCAATTGAGCACGTTCGAGAAAGGCAACAAGCGGATTGTGCTGCGTATGGCGAGCCCTGTAGGCGCGGCTGTGCCGCGCAAGCGCGTGCGCGCAACGACTGCGCGGTCGAAGCGGCGGTCGTGAGACGGCACCGTACTTGGGAAGAAGCATTTGGGAAGAAGCATTTAGAACGAGTTAGTCAACACTATATACTTGTTATGATCCACAAAGAAATATCTTGGAGTGCGAGCTCGACTGTGAAGCTCGCAACACAGCCAGGCGCGAGGCCCGCAATGCTTCCAGGCGCGAGGCTCAGCGCGACGCCGCAGCACCGACTCTTGGCTCACACAGCGATTCATCGAGGGTAATGGATCGGCACGCGCTTTCCAAAAAGGCGTCGTTCGAGCTGCCAAACTCGGGCTCTACGCTGGATGTGCCGATTCAAAATGCGCCGTATGGCCCGCCGCCGCCCCATCGGCAGTCCTCGTACGGCAGCGTGCACAGCGTCGGCGCGCGGCACGGCGAGCGGAAACCCCCGCGCAGTTTCCGGTTCGACGCGATGGCGCCGCTCTATTCTGGGGATTGGAGCGTCAACAACTTCGTCGCGCTGGGCTCCTTCAGCGAGCAGCCGCGGAACTCGATAGTCGTGGCCGAGGCGTGCGTTCAGGCCGCGCAGCCGCACTTCCGCAGCATCTGTGCCGTGCCCGTGACGATGCCGCCCACGAAAATCGCCTGGGAGGCCACAGGAAGCCAGCGGCTGCTGAGCAGCGGCGACACTCTGCGGTTGTGGCACTTCGAGAACGACCGGCTGCTGCCCGTCGCGAGCTACGCGAAGCGCTCGAAAACGCAGCCGCAGGTAGTTCCGGCGCCGCTCACGAGCTTCGACTGGAATGCCGTGAACCAGCAAATGGTCATTACGTCGTCCATCGACACGACATGCACGCTCTGGGACCTCACGACGCAAACTGTCACGACGCAGCTCATTGCACACGACCAGGAGGTCAACGACGTAGCGTTTCTGACCGGCAGCCAGAACCAGTTTGTGAGCGTTGGCGCCGACGGCAGCGCGCGGCTGTTCGACTTGCGGTCGCTCGACAACTCGACGATCATCTACGAGACACCGCCGGACGAGCGCACGCGCGGCATAGTGCCGATGCTGCGCGTCGCGCCGTCGCCTGTGGACGAGAACATCGTGTGCGCGTTCGGGCAGGAGCGCGACTACGCCGTCGTGCTCGACATCCGCGCGACGCGCAACCCCATAGCGAAGCTCTGCGGCCACGCCGCGCCCATCAACAGCGTCAAGTGGATTCCGAACTCGGCGAATCTCGTGGCGACGGGCAGCGACGACAGCCAGCTGCTCGTGTGGGACGTGTCGCGCGCAATGTATGTCGGCGCGCACAACGAGCCGCGGCCAATCACAAATGTGCTCGTGAGCCGAGATGGCCAATGGCTCGGCGCTGTGTGCAGCCACTTTCTGCAAGGCGTGGGCACGCAGCTTTCGTAGCTCGTTGATTTCTCCCTATTTATTTGTATATAAGGCTGCTATGTAATGCCATGTCCGTTCAGATTGCGATCATACAGGAGGTTCCACCTGCCTTCCATTGAAATTCTGACCATTGGCTTGATCCAGCTCAGGCTAACTTGACCAGCTGATCCCGCAAACTCGACCAGCTGATCCCGCAAACTCGACCAGCTGATCCCGCAAACTCGACCAGCTGATCCCGCAAACTCGACCAGCTGATCCCGCAAACTCGACCAGCTGATCCCGCAAACTCGACCAGCTGATCCCGCAAACTTGACCAACTTGATTCCGCAATCCCAATCCAGCTTGATCCGCAATCCCAATCCAGCTTGATCCGGCGATCCCAATCCCGCAAACTTCAAGCAATCCGAACCCGTGGACAACCCAAGCACGTCGCTGCCTACCTTCTCGAATTCGCGCCGCTGGCGCCAACCTGCGCGAGGTTAGGTCGAATGCGGCGTTTGTTGTCCGGCTTGTTTTTCTAACCCAGCGAAATTTTTCAACCCTCCATACCGAAAACATGGAAGTCCAGCAGCTTTTGCAGACGGCGGCAAGCGCCACCGTGGACCCGCAGACACGCCAGGCTGCCGGCCTCCAGCTCCAGCAGGCCGCCCACGAACACTTCATCCCATACATGGGCATGCTCGCCCAGATCCTAGGTGGCGACGACGTGCCGACGGACGTGCGCATGCTCGCGGCGCTCGCGATGAAGAACGAGCTGACTGCGAAAAACCGACGCGATTCGGAGCTAAAGAGCCAGCGGTGGAGCGGCGTTCCTGTCGTGGACCGGCAGCAGATCAAAACGGCCGCGCTCACGGCGCTCGCCGACGCGAACTCGGGCGTCGGCTCGGCGGCCGCGCAGCTCGTCGCATCCATAGCCAACATTGAGCTGCCGCGAGGCGATTGGCCCGATTTGACGATGCTGCTCGTGACGATGACGAACCAGGACCAAACGAGCCAGATCAAGAAGGCCGCGCTCACGACGATCGGCTACATCTGCGAGTCCGCGGACCCGGCGAACCCGCGGCTCGAGGAGCAGATGAACGGGTTCCTGACCGCGATCGTGCAGGCCGTCCAGCAGACGGAGAAGGACGAGAGCGTGCGGCTAACCGCGATCACGGCGCTGTCGAACTCGCTCGAGTTCATCAAGGCGAACTTCGCGCGCGAGTCCGAGCGCAACCTCATCATGATGGCCGTGTGCGAGGCGACGCAGAACACAGGCGAGGAGCTGCAGAGCGCCGCGTTTGGGTGCCTCGCTAAAATCATGTACCACTACTACGAGTACATGCCGCCGTACATGGAGCAGGCTCTGTTCGCGCTCACCGTGTCTGGCATGCAGTCGAAGTTCGGCGACGTCCAGTGCATGGCCATCGAGTTCTGGAGCACGCTCAGCGAGGTCGAGGACGACCTCCAGCACGAGGGCGGCCAGTCCTACGACTTTGTCGCCAAGGCGCTGCCGCAGATCCTGCCCCCGATCCTCCAATTGCTGGTCAAGGAGGACGAGGACCAGGACGACGACGAGTGGAACGCGCACATGGCCGCCGGCACCTGCGTCGAGCTCATAGCGAAGGTCGCCGGCGACGCCGTCGTCGACATCACGATGGCGTTTGTCGCGCCGCGCATCACGGCGCCGGACTGGGCGCAGCGCGAGGCCGCCGTCATGGCGTTCGGGTCCGTGCTCTACGGGCCGAACCCGGACAAGATGACGGCGATCGTGCGCGAGTCGCTGCCGCCGCTCGCCGCGATGATGGAGGACCCGAGCGTTGCCGTGCGCGAGACCGTCGCGTGGTGCCTCGGCCGCATCGCTGACTTCGTCGTCAGCGTCTTTGAGGACCCGAGGCTCCTCGAGACCGTGCTGCGCGCCGTCATCCAGGGGCTGCAGGACGCGCCGCGCGTCGCGACGCACTGCTGCTGGACGATCATGAACCTGAGCGAGCAGATCAACCCGATCCCGCAGTCCGCGCACTCGCTGCTGTCGCCGTTCTACGGCGTGCTTCTCCAGACCTTGTTGCAGGCCAGCAACCGTCGTGATAATGACCACAGCGCGCGCACTTCGGCCTACGAGGCGCTGTCGTCGCTCATTGTCTACGCGCCGGAGGACACGCTCGAGCTCGTGATGAACTGCTCCGCGCAGTGCGACGAGCGCATGCGCGCGTCGCTGCAGCTGCAGCTGCAGGTCGTGTCCGTCGACGACCGCCAGAACGTCGAGGAGCTGCAGGTCAACCTGCTGGGGCTTCTGACGAGCATCATCCGCCGCGTCGAGGCGCAGGTCGCGCCCGTGGCCGACAACATCATGGAACTCCTCGGCCAGTTCTTGCGGGCCAAGTTCCCGAACTCGCTGACGGAGGACGACATCTTCATCGCCATGGGCGCCGTTGCCGGCAGCGTCGGCCCGCAGTTCGCGAAGTACGTGCCGACCTTGCTCCCGTTCATCCAGGCCGCGATCCGCGAGGCCGACCTCTCCGTCAGCAGCACGGCCGTCGGGTTCATCACCGACATCACGCACGCGCTCGGCGAGCAGGTCGCGCCCTACGCGCCCGGATTCATGCAGGAGCTCAGCGGCATTCTCGCGAACTTCGACTCCGTGCGGCCGGGGCTCGTGCCGCCGTCGATCGCCTGCATCGGCGACATCGCGTCGGCGATCGGGCCCGTGAACCAGTTCGACGCGTACCTCCCCGGGACCGAGGACTTCCTCGCAACGATCGCCGAGTCGATCGATAAGACGGCCGGCTCGAGCATGGACGCGCAGGCGCATGTCATCACTGTGAAGGAGGCTATTCTCGACGCGCACGTCGGCATCGTCGCCGGGTACCAGGACGCGCCCGCGAAGCTCGAGCCGTACGTGCCGAAGATCTTCGCGTTCCTCGCGCAGACGTGCCAGGACACGATGACGATGGAGATCGTCGGCGCGCCGAGCATCCGCAACATCGTCGGCCTCGTCGGCGACCTCGCGCAGATGTACCCAAACAAGCAGTTCGCCGAGGTGTACAAACAGCCGTGGGTGTCGCAAATCATTCAGAACGCGCTGCAGGACTCGGAAACCCAGGGAATGGTCGAGACCGCGAAGTTCGCAAAGCATGAGCAGTTTCTGCAGCTGTCGTAGTAGCATAGAGTACTTACGTGTAATTTAGGACGCATGCGACGACTGTGGCGGCTGAGCGCAATCACCATAGCGACATCTATATATTCTGCGGCAAATCTACGGCATCTACATACGTAGAAAATATCCAAAGCATATCTAGTATTTGTCGACTCCCCCGCGAGCACGACACACAGATTGTCTCTATTGAGCAGCTCTCCTCGCTTTGCGAAAGTCGCTGTCCTACCACTTCGCATGCCCGAAACTTGATAAACGATTGATAAACGAAACTTGATACGAAAACTGGATAAACGAAAATAAGAGCCCATACTGACTATGAGATTATGCACACGCTATGCATCTTCCACTATATAGACATGGCCCCAAAAGTTGGCTCTCAAATACTTACCGGCATTTTCAGTAAGCAAAGATCTAAGATCCAATTGCCGATTGTTTACAAAATTCACTCGACAGTTTTCAATATCACCCCTTAGATGGGTCAGCTAGTAGCTAATACATTAGTTTCAACACACGTACTCCTTTGCAAAGCGGAATAGCTTTGATCGGGCATTTTTGCTACCAATGCTTACTTCAATCTTGCATTGCACACTTATGCCAATCTTCACCACTTTAAAATGAACACAACTAATCTCCAGAATATAACCACGATCCGAGTTCCTTCTTTCCTGCAACCTCTCCATCACACCCTACTACTATTCAACAATGCCTATGTGGATTGTAAACATGGCCGCGAGCCTCACCAGAGGCATAGTCTCGTATTGGAAATACAATTATCGCTGGGTGTTTAGAAAACTATCCACAAAAAAAGATGAAATCAAACTGTCCTCTCGGTTTTCTCGCTGGCCGTACAAACCACTGTCAGCATGGGACAAGCGACTCAGAGACCTGTCGAAACCGAAGGACCATGAAGTCAAAAATATCTCTTCGCCAATTGACTACGACAATGAGATTCTTTACTGTAAAGTTCCCAGGACTACCGAGGAGCTTCAAAAGCAGGTGAGTCTCGCATTCGATGAGCCCGTGAGCGTCATTACGGACGGTAGATTCCAGCTTGAGTACTCTGCGCCCATTTCAGGCGGCTTTTTCATGACGCCAACGCAAGGCGTGTGCCTATTCATCTCTGAACCGTTGCCTGAAAATGATTGTGGACACCACATGGGCATCGCGCGCAGGCCTCACAGAGGGCAAGATCGACCTTTTCTTCGTCTCAGTCTGTTGCCTTCTTATGATTCTATGCGTCAAGATTAGAAGACACAACGTAGAAACTCGTCGCGTAAAGCGCGCCGAGAATGATGCTCGCCAAGCCGAGCTTGACGTCCTCCAGGCCGAACTGGGCAACCTCGAAGCCATACATGATGTCCGCCAAGCTCTGCAGCGCCGCCAAGCCGAGCTCGACTCTTGCCAAGCCGAGCAGGATAGCATAGAAGCTGAGCTTGACTCTCGCCAAGCTGCGCAGGACAACCGCCAGGTCGAGCTCGACTCTCGCCAAGATGCGCAGGACAACCGCCAGGTCGAGCTCGACTCTCGCCAAGCTGCGCAGGTTACTCGCCAATCAGAGCTTGAATTTATCAAAATTAAGCACCTCATCCTCGAATTCCAGCTGAACAATCGCGATGCTGATCAGGACGACCTCGAAAGTAAGCTGGCTGCCCGCGAAGCGGAGCTGATAATCCTCGAAAAAGAAGCTCACGAAGCCTACCAGAGGGAACTGGGCGCCTACCAGAGGGATATGGATGCCCAAGCAGGCAAATATGACGCCATCACATGCGAGCAGGATGCCAACACTGACGGGCAGGATACCGGCTCAAGCGAACAGGTGCCTTATTCGGAACACAGTGAAGCCATTATGGCCCGCAAACACAAACGAAAGCTCCGTAAACAGAAACAAAAGGAACGCCGCCAAATAAAAAAACAAGCCGAACAATAGACCAGTCAGGCCAACCGTCTGCTCATTGAGGTGCCCAAAATTGCCTAGGAATCCCCAGGTAACGATGCAATGCAGAGTCCGAGGTAATCTCAGCGCTGAGCCGCTGCTCCGGCGCCTATCTTCAATTCGTTACATGTACACATCCATTCGTAGTTATTCCAATTATCATTTTATCAACAGAGCGCTATAATAGCTTCATAATAGATGGGACATAATGCCTGATCATGCATGCCTGCGCAAACCCAGGTATTTCGAACCAGACTCCTCCTAGATAACAAAGTGATATTATATCTACTGGACTGGAGCCATAGATGGCATCCCGAACTGAAACTCATAACAAATTGAACTAATCTCTCATACAAAGCTCAGGTTCTGTAAGCCTTACGAAATCGGATTGAAATTTTCCGAATAAAAACTAAGTACTTTCATATATGTCTACAATGAACAGCGGTACGCATACTAAATATTGCTATGGCCGTAAATTGGCACATTTACACCCAATTGAGTGGTAAGAGCCACCGTTCA